>VWZZ01001500.1:91027-104528 GCA_013399095.1 Psophia crepitans | reverse complement strand
GGGCTGCCCGGTGGGGAAGGAGCGGCTCGGCCTCCGCCGCGTACGGAGGTCTGGGCTGCCCTTGGCGCTGGCGGCGACGGGCGCGGCCTAGGCGAGGGCTGGCGCGGGGACCCCCCCGCGGCGGGCAGCTCCTTCCCGCGGGTCGCCTCCTGCGGCTGAGGTGAGACCGCTGCTGCTGCTGCCCGGGCTTGGGCCTGGCTACCGGAGGCGGTAGCGGTCTCGCCGTAGCGGCCCGTAGGGTGCCGGGTGCGTCGGGTCGTAGCGCTGGGTGCGGTGAAAGACCCCCTCCGGCAGGGAAGGGGTCCGTCGTGTGGAAAAAACAGGTTTTTCCCTCCTCAAGCGTGAGAAGTAGAGTTATGAGCGTGTGGTGGCATATCGGAAACTTTCTCTGCTTACATTTTGGCAGCGACAGAAGAGACTGCTGCAAAATAAGTCAGCACCCATAAAAACTAGTCTTATTTGCCGGCAGAGTCCAGCGGGGTGTCAGTCTTTTGAAAGAGTATTTGCCAATGACTGCAGGCAGAGGAAACTCAGTTATCTTACAAGGGAAGCAAGAGAGGGACAAGGCATGTTATCTCAGATGAAGCTTTCCTACCTGTCTTAGGACCTATTAGCTCAGATTGAAATTACTTTCTCTGCAGTCTGTTTGCAACCATGTGCATAGAAATTCTACTAAAAATCTCAACTCTCTTTTCGCTGTACTGCAGTAGCGCAATTAAATGAGGCGAATCTTGCAGTCTAGAACAGACAAAGTTGAGCTGAGGTTTAGTACCTGGCCTGCAGCGTTGAGTAGGTGCTGTAACGATAAAACATGAGTGATGCTGGAATGAGAGAGGATTTATTTCAATTCCGTGCTCTTAGGGTAAGATTTTCACGGTGCTCTTTGGTGTTATTCCGTTTGTTAGAATATATGTAAAGGGACAACGAACCTGTGGCGTTCAGAATCGGTAGTCAGTTAAAAGCTGATCAAAAATGCCTTCTAGCAGGAAGAATCCTTTCCTGTGGAGATGCCTGTATTTGCACGTATGTGATCTCATTAGCCACCTAAAATTAACATGAAAAACTGTTTTACAATAATGAAAAAAAAACCCAAAACTATGCAGCAACTGTCAAGCTTTCTCAATAGTCTGTGTTTTTGTATTAGTCAAAACCTAAGTCATACTCAAACCTTTTTTCGGAAGGTTTTCCTGCTTACAGTTTTTAGAGGAATGTGCTCAGCAGAAAATTAAGAACTTATTTACAAATCAATAAACTATAACTAGCAGTCTGGTTTTGAGGTGTAAGTGAGAATTTTGAGTTCATTTTAAAATGCAGCCCTAGCTGTGTGTTCACTACCTGATATTTTTCTGATCTTGTGGTTCTTCCTTATGTTTTAGTTTTGCGGCAATCTCCTGAGCATACTTGTTGTGTTCAGTTCAGCACTTCTGTGTTTTCTTTGTCCTTTATGTTTTTGTTTTTGCACTCTTCAACACTTTGTGTATCTGTGAAGTGTAAGAGAAAGGGAACGATCCAGCCTGACTTTTCTTATCAAGGTTTTTTTTTTCCCCGTCTTTTTTGCCTTCTCTGTTCTTTTGCAGAATTATTAGTACTTGTGACTTGGTACACCACACCAAACTCAAGTGTGAAAGCGCAGGGCAAAATTTCATACAGCAGTCGCTTCTGTGCTGAAGCATTAAATTACTCTGAAGCTACTGCTGCTGGTACTGGATCTGCACATGATCGC
The DNA here is from genome assembly GCA_013399095.1 of Psophia crepitans. NCBI lineage: Eukaryota > Metazoa > Chordata > Aves > Gruiformes > Psophiidae > Psophia > Psophia crepitans. The sequence continues at coordinate 102,805 of VWZZ01001500.1, read as the reverse complement.
TATTCACGCAGTGAGTGAATTAGTAATCGGGAAGCATGGCGGAGGTACTTGCTAACAGCAGAAAAGCAGGGATCTGTGGCAGAACTGCCCTTTGTTGAAAACTGGAGAAAGTTCTCTAGGTAAGTGATGGCATAAAACTAGTGATGGTTTACCCATTCTTGAATTTTACTGGGTTTGGTACATGTGTAATTTCAAGAGGTATTAGTCAGTTGCACTTCAGTAACTTTTCTTGTTCTTCATCTTGTAGCACTTTTATTCAATGAATAAATTCAAGACATGGGACCAATGAAATACAAGTCAAGTGTATCCTCAGTGTCCTGTGGTCTGCAGTATCACCATTCTTTGATAAAGTGGAGTCCAAAAATGAATTTACACATAGTGCGGACTTACTGCTCATCAGCACCTAAGAGGCCTGAAGCCAAGTCAGCAATGGAAATGGCCGCGGATCATCTTAATCGGCTGACGGAAGCTGGGACTGTTATGGGGAAAAACTCTCTTCAGAAAATGTCTGCAGCATGCAAGAGTTGGTGGGAGAGATATGAAGAGTTTGTTGGAATTAATGAAGTTCGAGAGGCTCAGGGAAAAGTCACAGAGGTAAATGTGGAAATTTAAAAATGATGAGTTAAGCTGTATGAAGTATAAACACTGGCTGTGAGGCAAAAAGAGCCTCCAAGGAGAACTGTCTCTCTTTAGAGCTTTAAATGTTTGTGCAGATGCGTTCTAATCTCTGCACGTTAGGAAATATAGCTTATCCCTTAGACTGAAACAGTGTGGTTAGTTTGGTTGGGATTTTTTTCCTAAATTCGTATAATTAATAATTTACATCTGTCTGGTAATAAGTCTCTAAAATAAACACTCTTTCTTCTCAGGCTGAAAATGTCTTCATGGTAGCTCGAGGGATAGTACGAGAGGCTCGTGAAAACGTAGAAGCCCAGCAGATTAAACTGAAGGAAATTCGGGACCGCTTAGATAGGGTCTCTCGGGATGACACCCAGTATTTAGAACTGGCTACTCTGGAACACAAGTTGCTGCAGGTAATTTTTTGGTACTTGAGCACTGGCAAATATGATGAAAATGTGTGCTTTGCTTCCATCACTAGTGAGTGTTTCTGCAGATGCAACTCAATTCTGAAGTTAAATTCTGATGATACTTGTTTTAGTTAATTATTGTAGATTATTTGATCTGCTGTGCAAATTGTATATGAAAATGCTAAAATAGAGCAGTAAATTTGGAGACAAAAGCTGAAGACGGTGAGCCTAGAAAACTGAGTGGTGACCCCTAGATGAGCAGTCAACAAAAAGCTAAGATTCAATGAATTAACCTTTTGTGTGATGCAGGATGCTCTTTTCTGGTTCTTAATGCATGAAAACTCTCTCAGCTGCCTTCTGTGTGGCTGCAACACCCAGGCAATTCATCAAAGCTTTTGTCAGAGAGCAGCAAGAGTGAGGCTGCTCCATGAGGGAGGGCGAGCGAGAAGATGAGGTTGACCACAGCACAGGTCAGAGCAATATCGTCACCAGCAGCTTCAGAACTGGTGACAGGAATGTGTTTGTTAACAGCCCATCAATCAGAGATAAAGACAAGGTAGCAGACAAAGTCAATCCAGATGAAACTGCAGGAACAGCAGGGAACAGGCCCAGAAACAGGTTACACCTATGGCAAAGCTCAGGCGAGGAGTGGGTACCGCATCCATGGGTAGAACGTCAGGAAAGAACTGGAGAGCTGTAGCTGTCTAAATAAGGGATCAGGTCTGTGTGGGTGAGGCTTGAAGAAGAATAGAGCTCTGCATGGCTATGAAGAAAGGTAGAACTCATGCCGCTGCTGTTGGCGGTGCCATCTTACAAAAGAAAGACACACTCGGAAGAACGAGGGTAATTCTGGGAGCTGCAGCTAGCTGACAGACAGGCTCACCCCTGCTAAAAGCAGCAATTCCTTTGCTGGAGCAGCGCAATGTTACTGCAGGAAAACAATCAGAAAACCTTCCAGTGTTTTGCTGAGGTCAAATGGCTTACAAAAGGAACTGCCGTGCAGAAGCCAGTCAGAAGGGAGAAAGGGAACACATCATGAGCAGGGTAACAAACAGAAGGCAGAGGAAGAGGAAGTGTGTGTGTTCATGAGGTGAACCTATCTGAGACACTGTTGTGGTTTTACCCAGCCAGCAACTAAGCACCACACAGCTGCTTGCTTGCTTCCCCCTGCCCTCTTCCAGCGGGGAGGAGAATGGGGAGGAAAGGGCAGACTCCTCTGAGCTGTGATAACAGGAGACAGTTACTGGGGCAGCAAAGGGAGTGGAAAACAACAGTGCCAGTACTGGTGATAGGTAGTGCAGTTTCTAACCCACCAACCGTACAACGTAGACCACATGCTCAGACCTGTTCCAAAACTGAAGTGCCCCCGAGCCGCGCACCACCTTGAGGAGTACTGCCCCTTCCTGACTAGCCCCCACCTTCTGTGCTGAGCATGATGTCACATGGTATGGAATACCTGCTTTGGCCAGTTTGGGTCACCTGTCCTGGCTGTGTCCCATCCCAGCTTCTAGTGAAATTAACTGTATTCTAGCCAAACCCAAGACAGACATCCTTTCCAGTTCTATGTTCAGTTCTCATTTAAAGGGTTTAGAAATGAAAGGAAGAACTGTGGTAAAGGTACATTGGAGAAGTAAGCAGGACTGAACAAATGAACTTTATGAGGAGAGAAAGACTTTCCCCACTCATACCCCTTTTCTGTCATCAGTGTGTGACATTCTTGTGTAGAGGTTCTTCACCTGTAATTCCTGATTACCTTTTTCATTTCTCAGTTTTGACTTAAAATGATGTCTCATGACTTAAGTAGGATTAATAAAGAAAATCCCACATTAAAAGGAAGATTTCTGAAACAGAACTAATGGATGTTCTTCGTTTCCATTCCTTCATCTGCACTGGGGTTTTGGGGTTTTTTTGTGGGTTTTTTTTTTTTTAGTGTAGATTTTATAGCTTCATATTATACGTTCTCCTTCAAATCACTGTGTTTCTTGCAGGAAGAGAAGAGGTACCGAGCTGCGTACTTAAATGCAGAAGAATCTGAGAGAGAAAAATTCTCTCTCTTCTCTGCAGCTGTAAGGGAAAGCCACGAGAAAGAGCGAACAAGGGCTGAAAAAACAAAGAACTGGTCTATTATTGGGTCTGTACTAGGAGCCATTATAGGTGTTCTTGGTTCCACCTATGTTAATCGAGTAAGGCTGCAAGAATTAAAAGTCTTGGTGCTTGAAGCACAGAAGGGCCCAATCAATCTGCAAGAAGCCATCAAAGAACAGGCCTCCAGTCATTACTTACAGCAGAAGGATCTCAGTGACGTCATAGCAGACCTGAAAAATGTGCTGCAAACAAGGACATCGCAGGAAATAAAAGAAGGCACTTTGACAAGAGAAGGCAAGAATGACTCCATAAAAATAGATTCTCTTTTAATTCCTTTAAATGAGCAGCTAAACTACACTAAACAAGTCAGTTCATGTCTAGGGAGTTTACAACAGCAGTTTAACAGTCTGCAGGAAAATTTAGCGCAGGTGATTTCTGAGCTGCAAAGCGTTAAACTCGCGGTCCATTCTAGACCTATGGAAAGAATGATGCCAAGGTCTTCAGTGGAGGGTAAGAGCCAGGCTTCTGCCGTGAGAGATGTGATTTTAGAATTGTGTGATACCGAACGGAGACTGGAAACACAGATCAAGAGAAATTCTATTTACAGCACTGTGGTGACATGTGCTATGTTTGCTATTACTTTGCCAGTACTCTATATTATACTTAAAGGGAACTGATCTCTAATTAATTTACTAGATTAATAAAAGTAAACTTGCATTCTAAGTACTTAGAGTCCAAGCCCAAATAAAGCTGCATTAGCATTTCTCGTTGTGCATTCTCCTGTATGTTTGGAAAACTTGTAAAGACTTAGTCCACCTACTGCTGCAGGCTCCGTGTTAACAGTCTTTGTCATGCGTCATGGGGTTTAATTCCTCAAGCGAAGGAAATTCCACCGTTTCATCAGTTGATTTCATTCACTGTTTCACTGTTTTACTGTCTAGGCTTGTATATCATGCCAATTGGTGACTTCCACTCCGGAGCTGTATTTGTGATTTTCCGTTCAAATGATTCTTTCAATCTGTCATTGATCTAAGTGCTTCATGTGTAATCCTTTATAATTTTGCTCCTGATTACTTCATAGTTTTGAAGTTTGTCCATACGCAGAACATTAGGAATCGTTTTAGCAAACAGGTAGAAATACTTGCCCTGAAGTGTTTTTGTTTCCTTTTTTTTTTTTTCCTTAATGCTAGATATAATGCTGAGACTCGCAAGGTGACGAAGAGCAGGGGCCATGTAAATAACGAGACTTGAAGTTACAGTGATATAAGTGGCTGCACAGCCAGGTGGTGCACATAAAATACATTTAAGTTACATGTGGTAACTCTTTCCTAGGATGGTTTCTCATGAAGTAGACAAAAGCATTTCTGGAGCTGCAGCTATTTGTAACTGATAGCTCCATGTCTTTAAAGGCAGGGAAGGAGAAAAGGGTTCAGATACAGAAATGTATTAAGTATGATGATATTTATTCTGCAAATGCAAGCCAGTTATCCTTTCTTGAAAGACACCTTTCCATCATTCCTTCAGTATTTTGTGGTTTTAGTAATCGTCTGTGGAGCAACCATTTTCTTTCCAGAAAGTCACTTTACTACTCGTGTCTTATTGGAACTTTCTCTGTTTTTTTATTCTTTTGTTCAATTGTGTCCTATCTGGAAATTGAAATACCACTCTACAGCAGGTGCTTTTAAGCCAGTACATTAATGGTAATAGTGTTATGCAAACTACTGCAAAATAATATTTGGAAAAAAGTGAAAGGTTCAGCTGCCTGTTTTTCCTGGAAGGATGAAGAATGGCTGATTGAGGAAAAACACTTGTCTAAGCACCTGAACATCAGTATCTGTGTGTGGCCTCACACCAAGTTGTTGGTATTGCTGTGATAAATAGTTTTCTCCCTGTAATGGTAGCAGATAAGCACATTAGATGTGAAACTCTCTCTGTGAGCGCTTCTCTGGAACCTTTGCAGACAAAGGAGTGACAAGCTCACTTCATGGTGTAATGCCTTTGTTGTAAGCATTTTAGAGTAACTAAATCGTGTTTAGTATACAGTCTGATATAGGGTTTTTTGGGCTGGTTTGTTTGATTTGTTTTTGGTTTTTTTGTATCAGCTCTTTCTAGTTTCTTTTGCCCGGTAACCATATTAAAAGGGTTTGAGGTTTTGATTATAAGCTCCTCAGAATTTAAGATCTCTGGGACAGGGACATTTGCTCTGTGAAGCACCAACTTCTTTTGGTATCATTAAATGATATTATGACTGAATAAACAAACAATATTAGAAAAGATCGATGATGATTTACTACTAGTAAGAGAGATGGAGTATGCAGAAGGTGGTTTTGGGAAGTACCGCTGCTGATTTATACACTGTTTGGAGTGTAAAGTGAATAACAAGTATTTGTCAGGGAAGCTGTTTGATCTGATGGCTTGAGAACTGGGATAAAAATTCCCACATGCTTAGCTGTGTCAAGAAGCATATCCACAGATCAGTACAATTTTTCAAATCTATAGTACTTCATTTTCTCATTTCACAAATATTTTACAGGTTATACTTCTTGCCTGAGCTTAATGGAAATCAAAAGACAAGCACATAATTAAAGGGGAAAGGCAGGTACAATAGTTCTATTGGTAATTTGCTGGCACTGGTCAGTAAGAATTTTTTACTGGTTGGGGTTTTTTTCCTTCTGTTTAGCTACATAAAGTTAGGCCCTTTTGTTACGTAGGTGGCTGAATTTTAGATACGCAGCATCACTGAAAAGTGTGGCTTATATATATGAGCATGGTTTTAAAATGCTGCATGTTAGGCAGCTAAACTTGGAAGTCACTGAATTGTACTTGGTGGCATCAAAAATGAGTAGTGGTCCAAGGCTAAACTTCTGTGTGATAAGTAAGAGAATACAAACCCAAGGGTTGTTTATTGTTCTAAAGACATCTACTTTCTACCCATTTAAAGAAGGTATGATAGTAGCTTTAGTATTATGTAGACCTAAGGGAAGAAAAAGTCGGTCAATGCGGACAGCAACAAATAAATCTGTGATAAGTGAGAATTTGAAATACACACCCTGCAATTTTGGAAGAGCTGGATGGTGTGATATGTATCAAGATGAAAGTAGCTGGATGCCATCCTATGTAGGGAGTTTGGAAGATTCAGGAATAGATTCGATGTGCAGCGTTGCACAGCTGGCAGCATTCCTTGTTACCAGTGATTGTTGTGGTTCTCTTATTTCTGCTCTTCCTTGCTAAATCCTCATATGTGAAGTGACAGCAGAATAATTCCAATTAGGAAAAAAACCCTGTATAATTAACTCTGTCTATGTAGTAATTAGGAGGGCAGATTTGTATATTCCCTCCATCCTGAATTAATCATCACCCCATTGTGGCAATGATCTAAGCACATAGTTTGGTACTGCGCCGTATGTGTACCCCAAACCCAGAATATGTGGCTGTAACAGGAGCAGCTCTACCTTCAGCTGGCTGAAGGCAGTATCCAGGAAGACACTGTAACATAGACCATACCATAATCTGTTCAGTACTTAATGCTAAATCTTTGTCATGGTACCACAAGCAGCAGACACATGTTTGAACAAAAGCAGCACAGCTGTACAGAGGTGTTTATCTGTGCGCCCACATTTGCAGTACCGACAGTGATTTGCACAATGAAGTGACATCTCGGTGTGTGTTTCCTGATGATTCAGCCATGGCCAAATGAATGGTTCGTTGCCCCTGCTCTTCTGAGCTACTTCAGTAAAAATTAAAAAAGCGTTCTGTTGCATACCTATGGATTATTTACAAAGTTTATGATAGAGAGTTACATTTCACTTCTGGAATGAGGTGTTCCATCTGAAGCTTTCCTCAAAGAGAAAATTCTTCCTAAGGCCTTTAGAGTCTTAAATTCTTGCTCTTTCTGTGAGCAAGTTCTCTGGACAGGATGGCTCGGCCAGCCCTGTGTCCCAAATGTTCATCAGCCAGGAGGGATGGTGGCTGCAACAGTCTGTGCAGGTCTAACGAGGCCGAGGATTGACCTAGGCATTGTGTATAGGTCAGAGAAAGCCAGTGCTGATTCAAGTGAATTCCACTGTCAGTCAAGACACAGAAGATAAAGAGGGAACCTAATAAGAGCAACAGGAAGCCCTTTGATAGATAATAACTATAGAAAAATGGGTGGCAGTAGCCTGAGCTTGGGCCATGCCAAGCTATTTTGAGTTCTTACTGCTGCATGAGAAACCACTGGTAACTGAAAAGCAAACAGCCTGGTGGCTGTGGAAATAACTTTTAATGAGGTCACTGCGGACTTCTAACAGTAGGTGCATTTTGAAGAGAAAAGTTGCTGTTCCTTCCACTCATGAAAGGAATAGCGAATATTGCTTATGAATACAGGAGAAAAGCAATTATCTGTGATGTCACAATCAGGATATATAGTTATTTGTTAACACTTGAGTTTTGAGTGTTCCAATATTCCAAGAATCTGGTTGGAAGTTGCAGGTACTCTGGTTGATTTCATTGTAACAGTCTGGAAAAGACAGTTTCTTCCATGGAGTGCCTTCTAAAAACAAATACTTCCATCTTTATGGAGCTGAGGAGTGGTAGGGATGTCCTGTTTACTTCAGAAACAGGACTGAGATTTGCTGTAGGAGCGGTTTGTGAGCTAGGAAAAGGGAGTCAATGCTGGGTTTGTCCATAATATATTTAGAACTGTATTTTATTGCCAGATTTTTTGCTAGCTAGTTATATTCGTGACCGTCCTCATAAAACGTAGAGGAGTGTGATTTCTGGTGTTTGGCAGTTGGCGGATAATCTAAGAAGGTGTGGGCTTAAATACAGCAAAAAACAGCTGGGCCAGTTTTTATTTTTAAGGAAAACTAAGCCGTCAGGTAATTATGGTTGTGGCAAGGTTTGGGAGTTTCCATCATGGGCAATTTTTAAGAACAGTTTAGATAAATATCGCTAGGTTTGATACATAGACAGATCCTGTCCTAGGATTGGGATGGATTCAGTCAAGAGTTTTCAAACTTTTCGAAGACCTGCTGCTTTTTGGTTTGTGTGGGTTGTATTTTTTTTTTAATGAAGTAGGACAGTCTATGGTCAGTTTGATGTCCTAGTCATCCTAGTGCAGGTTATCCTACGATGCAAGTTCTAGCAGAAGTGTTGGGCTGAGAAAGGAAGAGCTCAGTTTACTATGGGCTGTGTGGTGTTAGGCACTGGGAGACAGGGAGAGCAGCGCATGTATGTGCAGCTGCAATGAAGTATAACCCTAAAAGTATCACCTTAGCAATTATTTTTCAGAATCAAATTTGTAAGGTGACTTCTCGACTGGTTTTTTTAAATACTATGCAAAGAGGTTGTTTTAAAGGCTGTTTTTACTAGTATCTTGCAAAATTCTGTTGTAAGCCTTTAAACGGCTGCAGCCTACACTGGCCTTTCCTGTGAGTTTGCCTGAAGCAAGCTGGCCCCTTAAAGGTTATTCTAGTTAAATACTGGTGTATCATAAGCTCGCAGGAACTTCCTGTGCTTCAAGACTTGTTCTTAAAAAACCCAAACACATCATCTGTGTTGATTCAGTGAGCTGATCACCCAACCCTCTGTACTAGGTTGGGGCATGTAGTCTGCTTCATTAAATACATCTAATTCTTGCTCTTGGTGGAGGTGATTGTGACAATCTTGTGGCTGGAGCCCTCACCTGTGATGTTGGAAAACTTGTTCATGGTAACATTGGACATTCCATGCATAAATGCATAAGCCACAGAGCTCCAAGATAAAGGGATTGTCACAAGCATCCCAAGCTTGTTTTGCTGTGCTCTGCAGAGAGAAAAGTAAACCTGTGGAAATCAGTGCGTGCTAAGAGAGTCTCTTACCCTGTGCCTGCGGGTTCGGGGATGCTGGGCACTGCGTGAGCCGCACGGTCTGCGGGGCTTGTTCGAAAGCAGTTCTTTAAGCATCAACAAACTGCTGCTAGCAAAACTGTAGGGGCCCAAATGAGGGTAATGAAGACTTTAATCCTGTTTATAAATGTTTTGACAAACTGAAAACTTGAAAGGATCAGAGTCAGATTTAAAGTAGGGTAGATGTAGTCAACTTTCTGTTGGGCCCTGCATTACTGCTCTAAATGCAGTTTGTTCCCAGAAGCTATAGACAGTATTCAGATATCCCTTGTGACTTTGTTAACCCAACTCATCCCCTGCGTGGAGGGGAGGAAGAGAGAGAAGAAAATCAAAAGGAGCATAAGCAGCTGCCAGCCTTGTGATTATCATAATAGCTACGTAAGAGACTTAGCTAACCTGCTTAGAACAAGACAGGAACAAGGGCTTTTACAGAAGAGGATCCTTTCTGGATTTAAATATTATTTTTTTTTAGAAAAGCAGCTTCTGCACAACTGGAAATAAACTGTTTAAATTTGTTCCTCAATACGTTCGTTCTTTATGTGACGCTGTTTTCGGCTGTGTAATGTTTGAGAACTGGCTTTTTCTCTAGTTTAGGAACGGCAAAAGGTTTTTGTGCAGACTAGTCAAAACTCCTCCCTGAAGAGGGAATGTGTAATCCCATGGTGGTTTTACAATATCCTTGTCACTCTGGAGGGCTGTAAGTACAGTAAGGGGGGCGGGGAGGGAGTACTATAATATCCTTCACGTACATAGATGCTCTTCCTGCCCTGCTCCCAAGGCAGACCCTGCAGCCAGCTCCCTGTGCCACCTCTGCCATGGGACAGGAGGAAGTAGTGCTCTTTTCCAATGTGCTCTCACAGGGCTTTTTGCTGCTTTTTAAGTGAAGCTTGCAGATTTTTTTTACCAGACTGAAGGGGCTGCAGGTTGGGACTGGCTCTGGAGGAAAGGCAGAAAGAGGATTAGTGTTTTGAGTCAGGAATGGGTTGGAGCAAAGAAAAATTGGGATTTTTTTTTTAATAGTATTAGTCACCGAAGCTGGATTTTGGCGGAAGCAATTTTAGTGCGGTTAAAATGTCTCCGATTATTGAGATGTTAATATTCTGCGGTGAGCTCTAACCTGAACAGCGATTTGAGAGGATGGTTTTGTCTGTGTGGGGAGAGGAGCATGTAAGGGGTCATGTCCTCATGAGAGTGCTCAAGGGCTCCCCGGAATAACAAAGTGCCAAGGAGCAAAGGTCCAGAGAGGCAGCTGGCATGTGCCTCTGAAATAATCCTTCCTCTGGGGGACCATGATCATGCTGCCACATCCTGGGGGACTGTTTAGCATCTCTAAACTTTCAGACATACTTTTTTTCCCTCACAATATAGTCGCTTTTTGGGCTGGGGGTGGAAGTGTGAGAGGCTGATGGATTGTAACAAAGCGGGTGGATGTTTAATGACACTTCTGGACATGGGACTTGTACCAACTATGTTTCTCTGAAATGTCAGAAATGCTCGTGGGAGGGAAGCCTGGTTCTGACTTTAAGAGCAGCTTTGTGTCCTGAGCTGCATCTAGCCAAAAAGGAAAAGTGATGGGCACCCCTGGCATACAGGCCAGTGCCTGTTTCCTCTTCTTCAGAGTCTGCTTTGACCTACAGCTCCTGCATCACTTCTGCATGTCCTCAAGATACGTCCTATTTTTCCACACAGAATTTGTGGCTGGTGGTAAAGGCATAACTTCGTCTTTTGTCTGGGATTTCCAAAAATCTGGCAGTCAGCTCAGCAGGCAAACGGCCATTGGGCAGTGTAATTGTATTCAGCGCGTATAGTCAGTCACCGCCTGTATAGCAAGTCAGTTGTTAGACTAACTGTACGTTTGCTGATCAAGGACACAACAGAGCGCAACGCATCTGGAGAACACAGAAATTACAGTGTGAGCAAGAAAAATGGGAGCATTAATTCTGTCCCTCTGTAGAGCTGTTACTGACAGAGCTCGCCCCTAACGCAGAGGGAGGACTTTACGCAGCCAGTGTTCGGGGGCAAGAAATGCCTGTCTCACCCAGAGCACCGGCCCCTGCTCTCCTCGTGACTGGAGCTTCCAGCTTCACAGGAATAAAAATCACAAACCCAGCAGTTTATATTAGACACATCACTTCAGGCGCTTCTGCTTGATGATGCTTTTGTCTCTGCCGACGTTCAGCCGGAACGGCATGTTCCCCGCTGGTTTGTAACTGCAGATAACTACGCTTTTGTCACATTCTTGAATCTCCTACCGCCCCGGTTCCCGCGTACTCTGCAAGTGCGAACTGCTGTATCTCGGCCGCCGACGCCGTGTTTGTACAGGGCCGTTCCGAAGTAGGCAGGAACGGGTTTCGCTACCAGATTCTGCCGCCCGCCTGCATCGCTGTAGGCTCCCGCTCGCTCGCCCCTCTGGCTGAAGGCGGCCGAGCACAAAGGCTTCTGGAACCAAACCAAACACCAACGTTACGTCGCTACGAAACACGGAGAGGAGAGAAACGCTGTGATTCCTGCCAGGATGTATCGGTTACATCCAGTTCTCAGCGCAGGGGCTGCAGCCACCTCTGGAACAGCGGTCTGCCCTGCGGGCCGGCGGGCAGCCACAGGGCCTTGCACGGCAGCGACTTCGGGGTGACTCGCCAAGTGCGGAGGCCTGTTCTCTTGAGGCGACGGAAGCCCCCTCTCCGCCTGGCGCTCGAGCTGAGGCCCCTCTGAGCCGGGAGAGCCGCGACCCGGGAAGCGCCGGATCCCCAGCGCGGTGCCGGGCCGCTGCTGAGGGGAGGTGGCAGCGGCGGCGCTGG
>VWZZ01001500.1:0-90416 GCA_013399095.1 Psophia crepitans | reverse complement strand
CCACCTTGGCAGCACTGGGAGCGGAGCGGCGGGGACTGGCACCGGGCGGGTGGCGGGGCCGGGGCCCCACGGCCGTGCTGGAGGGGGCTGCCCGGGAGTGCGCCGGTGTAGCTGTGCCTCCGGGGAAAGGCGGTGGCGGGGGAGGGAGGTGTGTTCTGGGCGGCAGCAGCGCTGGGACAGCTTTTGGAAGTGGCAGCGAGCAGACGCGTTGGTAAAAGCAGGTAGGGTGAAACGTGGAAAAAATTACACGTGAGTTTTCAGTTGTGCTGAAACAGGGGATTGTGAAAGAGTTTTCACCGGTGTCGTGTGTTCGTGGGGCCGGTGCTGGCGTACGGCGTTCGGGCGTGATGTGGATGCTGCTTTCAGAGGATGCTGAGAACTTTCTAATGCAGGAAAGAGCCAGAAGTTACGCAGGGGCTGTGTTGTTTGAGGAGCTCAGGATAACTTTTTAATCAGTAAAAGGACTGACAAGTCCCTGGAGCGTGTTCAGGGGATAGCCCTGCACCAGGGACTAGAGAGCTGGTAGGAAACGCTGCGGCAGTAAACAATGGCTGAAGCCGGGCAGCGTTTGAAAACACAGCGTTACGGGTCAGTGTCGTCCTATTCCTGAAACTTCAACCTCGGAGGCAGCAAAGCCACTTAATAATTAAATCTGTTTTCCTAACTTACAAAAGTGTTTAAATTATTAACTGAGGGGAGGGTATTTTATCTGTGTTCTTCAATCTGCTCAATGCTTTTTCCAGCACCACTAAAGAAAAATGTTAGAAGGTGCCTCATAAATACAATGCCTTTAACTTCTGGAAAGCCATGTGTTCACCTGCTTCCCCTCAGCACTGATTTTACTGTCTGAACTGAAACTGAGCGGTTAAGTCCTGTTGTTCTGGAGATCTCATTTTCCACCTTGAACGCGTTCCTTTTCACCGGTATGTGGCAAGTGTTTGGGCCCCCTAAGCAGGTGTGTTTTCTGTTACATCGGTGCAATTCGAGATGTTTCTTTTCTCAAATCTAAACTTTCTATGACTGCTGCTTTATCTCGGGGCGGCAGGCTGGAACAGGAGTAGTCCTGAGAGAATATCTGGACTGCTGCGGTAGTTACAAAGAAAGGGGCTACAATCCTGAGTGTTGTAAAACAGCGGGGTCGGTATTTTACTGAACAAGGGCCTTATTCTGTGTAAGCTGGAGTGCCGGCTGAGGTGTGCACGTTTCTGGTCTCGCTTTTTGTACAGAGGTCACAGGAATCCTGCGTTATGCCTCGCTTATTAAATGCAGAAATCAATGAGTGTTATGTTAATGATGTGTCTGTGTGTGACGTTGGGACCTAAGCCAGCGATGGAGGCGTTTGCCCCGATTCAGGAGGAAGCTGATGCACTGAGTTCTTGTGCTACGTGGTTTTTGGATTCTAATGGGGAAATTGGTGTTTCCAGTTGATTGTTACAAACCGGGCATGGAATTGCATATATTTTAATAGGGTCACTTGGAGAGGCTGGGAATGTCTAGCAGAATCCCAGGAGAAAAAAGCAAGCAGGTTATGGAGAGAGAAGGATCTGTCAGGGAAGGTGACTGGTCCATAGTCTGGTGCTGAGCAGACTGTTCCCATGCTCATCCACACCTCTGTGTACCAGAACTGGAATCTGCAAGCCAGGGACTTGCCTTGAATTGAGATTTGGCTAGAAGGCATTTAATATAGCATGGTCATATATGGAATTTTCTCTTTAAATTTCTTCCAACATGTGAAAAGAGTTAGGTTAGTAATACGATTAACAATATTTAATAAGATTAAAATTGCCAGCATAACTCTCTTGAGAAAGGTGGGTGCAGACTGTCAGCAGTTGACACCCCTAATCTCTGCTTTCTCCCACATAAGTGCTGTAAAGAGTTTGGGCTCCTAGGCTCTGCTTGCTCTTCAGAGAAGAAAAATTCTGTCCTCATGTGCTGACAGCTCAGGTATTGCCTTACCTTTCATTTCCACCAACAGCATTGTGTTCCTGGCGGGGCCACGGGATGTTCCCATTTAAGGGCAGAGGGAATAGCTGGCGGAGGGATGGAAGGAGCGTGCAGAGCCGTTCCCTTCGCTTCGATGCCAGCCTTTGTGTAAAGCAGGGTTGTTTCCGCGAGTGGTGCTGCTGCTGGCACTGGCACGCTCGGGCTTTCCTGGCAGCGTCAGCAGAGACTGCGAGGGCTGAACGAGTCTGGAAAGTATCTGTTGCTGCTGAAGGTGGCCCCATGTGCCTGGAGAGAGCCTGCCTGCCAAATAAACGATGCCAGTTGTATGCTGGGTGTGCTCTGAAGGAAAAAAGCACCCACCCAGGATGCCTCCGTGTGGGGTGTGTGCTATCTAGCGCTGTCCAACGGGAAAACAAAAGTAATTGCACTTGCTGTCTTCCAGTATGACTGTTTGCTTTCTGGAGCGGTTCGTTCAGCCAGCAGTGCTGGGTGCAGGGAGGCATGGTGTCTTTTTCAGTAAAAGAAATGCTTCGTGCTTTAGTGTCACCTGGGGAGGGAGAACAGTGGATGAGGGGAAGTTCTGCAGAAGGTGAAGCAGCCACTTCCCACAAATGCTGGGGGGGTTTTTTTGTGGTAAAAACTCTACCTCTGATCCGGTCAGATCCATGTTATTTCTCTTGTCATCTTCCTCTCTGTGTCAGTCCTTCCTGCTGCCTGTCAAAGCAAACTCACAAGGACTTCAGTTTCTCCTCCTCCCTGGCAGTCTCTTCATCTGTTCTTTTTGTTTGTTTGTAGCTGTTGGGGTGTTTTTTCCCCCATGAAACTTCAAATTGGCTGTTGTAGCCAAGTTCTGAGCTGAACCCTCCCAATCTTGCATAAGGGCATCTTGGAGGAAGATGATAGGACTTTGATTCATCCCAACTCTGCAGGGTGGTAGCAGACAGAGGAGGCATGAGCCTACCTGCTTTCTTGTAAGAATTAGCCCTCTAGATACGAGCTAGTTTCAGGAAGCAGGGATTGGCCTGGTGCCCTTTTTGCTCACCTGGATCTTCAGTGGAACGTCTTTGTGCTCTGAGTGCTGGAACTGGTGCGTTCTACTGACTCTCCTTTGCATTCCCCATAATCTGTTAAAGCCCTGGATTTGATTCACATTTATTTGCAGTTCTTGTGAGTATCTGATTGCAGGATTGCTGTATCTGAAAGGATGCATCTTCTGCTCTTCATCACAACCACAGAAGGGCTGCTTTTGCTGTTATGGGAATGTACCAGCTGGTCTTTCATTGTGCTGGTATTGTTTTCCTTGTCCTATTATTGGAGGTGTCTTTGATGACCTGATGGTCGTGATGTCTTTAGAGAAGGTTCATACTGATGGTTATTTGAGCATTGTTTGCTTTGATCTTGGTGCTGGAAGACAATTCTTAGAAAATTCTTGCATACTTTTTCAGGGACAAGCATTTGAGACGTTAGGAGCATGTGCGGGGTCTCATGACATGATACCATTGTTCCAGGAGGCAGAGTCGATGCTTAATTCAACTGGGAAACAGTGCGCTCATGTGTTGCACGGTCTTCAGCACAGTGGTGAGAGCCAAAAAAACCTTCCCCCCCATGCTCAGTCTAGGGACTCCCTAAAAACTGCCTGGGGGGATTTTTGCTAACTCTGTAGCTCTCTAGAACCATATAGGATCAGCCCTCATGCTATGGTTTGCTACAGTGATAACTGAGATGCGCCCTGCTTAATAAACTGGCCTCGGTTGTAGCTGCTGGAGCTCAGACTTGCTAAGCTGCGAAGGTGCGAAAACATGAAGCAGGATGTCTTGACCTGTACCGACACGCAGCCTTGACTAATGGGAGAACCACAGTGCTTTGGCGTGAGCTCTTTAAGGCTCTGCTCTTTCTCCCCAGCTGCCTAACTAATAAACGCAGAGGACTTGTTTTCACTGCTAATAATTTTATTTTTTTTTTTTGCCAAGTAGGAACTAAGACATCTGAGCTATTTTGAGGTTGCAGGAAGCAATTTAAATCTCCTTTTTGTTAACTAGAAGTAAGTTCTGCCTCCCAATGTTTGGGATGAGGTGGTGGTAAGAAGAAACAAATGCTGTCAGTTTAGGTGGATTTGGCTTTTTTTGATTGAATAGATTTTTAAATTATTTCTAATATCCTGAATTTAATGTTCAAATTTCACTTTCAAATCCTGCCTGCCACCCCCAAGAATGAAAGGGGGAGGGGGATGAAGTACAAAAGAACTTTGTGTGTGATCTGATAGGAAGATGTTGATCAGAATGTGAGGTGAACCTTCAAATGATACAGATTCTCAGGAAATACCCAGATGCCAGACTTTAATCGCATGTGAACTTTAGTTATTTGTTTGCAGTATAAACACTGCAAGTACTGTGAGGAACTATTTTCCGGTGCCTGGCAAACATACGAGATTTTGCATTGCTTTCAGCTTCAAAACTTAAGTACGGAACAGGGTGGATCTGGTGAGTTGAATTTCCCCAGCCTCTGTTCTGCACCAGTGCTGCTGCTCTCAAAATTCCTACAACTTCATAGCTGCTCCCTTTTAGGGAATGATCATTCATTCCCTTCCTGAAGTATCTGAATGTTGTAATTTTATATTGCTGCTTGTATCTGTTCCCATTCTGTCTCGTGTGGAAAGTCTTTTGTCCCTATGTCACGGGGGCTGTAGGTGGATTGAGCTTTGTTCCTGGTGCTGGTTTAGCTGGGCTGGTTCTGTATTTTGGGGGCTGGAGCTGAGGGATTGTGTGACTGCTTGCTCCAAACTCCCCCTAGAATCTGTGGTGAGGCACTGGGATACACAGCTGTAAGCTGTGAGGTATTAACTGAATGCAGTGCTGTTGCTAGCAAGCTTTGTGTCTGCAGGTGCAAAGAATTTCAAGTCATCACCATTCTCATTCGGACTTTTCCTTAATTCTGAATTTAGAGGCAGTGCTGCATTTGGAGCTCCTGGGTTTCGGTGAAAAAAACGTGTGTGTTAGCTTATCTCAGCATAATGTCGTATTTCCTGTCAATGGAGTTGCAATGATGGGATTCATACTGCTGCTGAAGTTATCGCAAGGAGAATGTGGTCTTTCTTGTGTCCTACCCTTCCCTGCAGCTCTGCTGTGGCAGGAGAGTAGTTGTGCCTGGGACTGTGCAGGTGGGGGAAGTTGATTATATTCAGGCACTTGTCTGTGCTGATGAAACTAGTTTTCTGACTAAATTGCATGTCGTTCTATAAATAGAACGGGTATATTTGACATCTTACCCTATTATAATAATTCTGAAAATTACTATATAGAAGTAGTGTTTTCAGCTTAAGGTTTCTGCCCATGTATGCCTATTTCAGAATTATTTTTGTTTCAGTCTCTGTCCCTTTAGCTCTCCTATACTGCACCATTGCACATTTTGGTTGGGTGGCCTCTCCAGCCTTTCTGCGGAGTTACCCTAAGAGCTGGAGCGCAGCCAGTTTCCCCTCTCTGGTCCTGTCCCTTGGACACCGCTCTGGAAATCCCTCTGCTGCTTACAAGCAGCTGTGCCCCCATCCTCCTGTGTGAAGAGATTTTGGGCTCCCTAGTCTCCGGAAAGAAATGCCAACCTCTCTGAACAGCTGGCCAAGAAAGTGCTTGAGAATATGCTCCTGACAGTGCTCTGTGCTCAGCTTGAAGTCGTTCAGACAAGAATTTAAAGCACAGGAACCAAGGCCTCAGAGATGCTCCTGCCAGACCAGGCTTTGTCGGAAGTAACGTTATTACGACAGTCGGTATAGGGTTTTGGACAGCTTGGAGTTAATGGCTCTGAAGCAACTCTCTCTTTAGCACTTCCAGCTTTGATCCCACAATTTTTTTGCATCAGACTCGCCTTCTTAAAATGCTGGAGAGAGCAACTCTGTTAGTGAATTACCTAATAGTAAATTATCATAGGTGAGAGCATTTTGGTAACTCTTCTGGAATCATCCATCTGCTGTCTTCTGCACAGAGTCACGAGCTGCATGTCCTATACTGTCTCCTACCTTTAGTGTAGCCAAGAAGTGCATGTGGTGAAGGTCCCTAGTGGAAAAGCAGTTCCTGGACTGCTGAATCCCACTGCCGTCAGTGTTTTGCTCTCTATTTGCATACTGCTTGACTTCTTGCATACAGATTGCAGTCCGTTACGGAATTATTCTGCCCAAGAGTAAAACGGGTGTGCAGCTGAATTAATTGCATGGGAGCTGTGTGTGCCACTGTGGGAAATAAACAGAGCCCCTCGTTACTACTTCTCCATTTGCCAAATCTTTTTAGCTAGTTTAGCGTTTCGAGAGAAATGGCAGAACCATTGAACGACCTAGGGAGACCAAGGTGTTTGTGAATTTATATTCTGATCCTTGGCTTAGCCAACACGTATTGTGGATTGTGTTTTGTGTCAGCCTGCAACTGTTGAGGTTTTAAGGCAAAGATTGCAAGGGCTTTTTGCAGTTCGGCCTGCATGTCAGTGCAGCTTTCTCATGGCTGCGAGGAGTAGGTGTGGTTCCCTGGTGTGACTGTGCCTTCTGGGGCACTGCCGCCGCCGCCGTAACGGGTAGCACGCTTACCGTTCATTTGCTTTCTTTGTCTAGATTTTTCTTGTCTCTTTGGATTCGTAAGCAGAAGTTGTTCTCCAGATGTGCGACAGCTAGCAGAGGTGCATGTGCGCTTACAGCGTTGCCCCGGGTGCCTGCTACCGGCCTGTCCTCTTGGCACCTTAGGCAAAATTTGAATTGGCAAGAAGGCAGCACGGATCCCTGCGGCGCTGCCATCCCCGAGTGACTCAGTATGCCGAGCTCCTTGGCCACGGTAACAGGCAGTTGGAGTCCCAGTGCCGGGGTGTCTGGTCGCACTCTGTGCCCAGCACCGCTGAGATGATGTAGAGCTAAAGAAAAAGGAGGGGAGAGGTAGAGCAGCTGCCCCACGAATATTGTCCTTGTTTGTGCGCTGTTGAGGGTGCAGCTACCTGCAGGGTCACTCTCCACAGCAGCAGAGATGGGGAGCAGGGGCTGTGCGTGCTGGCAGGGTGGCCGTATGAGCAGCTGCACAGGAACAGATGAAAGAGCCATTTAGCTGGTTTTGCTTTCTCTGGGCTTGGGACAGTCAAGTCTCTGTCCTCGTAGTGCACAAGTCCCCATGGCCCCTTCCTTCTCAGCACTGACCTGATCTGCCGGGGAAGCGAAAGCCTGTGTCAGTAGGCTCAGTAACAAGCTCCGCAGAGCCACAAATCTAGGGGTTTCTGGAGTAGTTCTGACAATTGTGCTTTCTTGCTCATTGTATTTTAAAACTATTCCTGTGTGTTGTAGTAACAGTACTGTGTTCTGGATCCTTGAACCCTGTAAATGCATTATCTGTCCACAAAACACAGAAGGTCTGCTTGGCATTGACCGTCTTGCAAATAATTGTTCTGTTTCATTGCGGTACCAAGACTTGTATGTACAGGGTGGCGGCATCATGAAGCTTTCCTTAACGACCCGTGTTGATGCTGGCCACTGTTCCATAATGCATAACTAGGCTTCACGATACTGTGGACGGCTGTCTTTGTTGAAGTCTGTGAATAAAGGTTGTAGAAAGAATAGGCAAGCTGATGGCTGTATTGCAGACTCGTGTTATTTTGGAGCCAACCATTCAAATACATCTACAACATCCCACCATCGCGGACCTGCTGTAGCAACCGCTCTCGCAGTGGATCTATGAATGCCAAACTCATTAGCTACAGGCAAATAACATCTAAATAGTGTTTGCCTTCCAGATGGTGACAGTGATGGGTGTCCTGCTGGGAGGAGCTTGTTTGCTGGTGCTCTGCTCACACAGCCCCAATAAACTCAAACATTTCTGGTTAAGTAGTTTTGTAGTTTGATGTTCTGCTGCTGATCGAAGGTTTGTGTCTGTGTCTGGCACAGGTGGTTAGCAGCAGCGTGCAAGTCCCAGGACAGTGCTGCGCTGAGCAAAGCTGTTGCGAGAGAATGACTTGCACTTGTGAGGTTTCATCCTTTTCCTGTGCCTGTATTGTCTCCTGAATGTTTGAAAGCTGTCAGGCTTTGCATCTGTTTAGCTTTCTCCCAGTGCTGCCAGTGCAGTGTAATCCTAACGGGTGCTGCAGTGACAATTACGGGCTCTGTGTTCTCTGCAGGTTGCCAGAACCTGTTGGATCATCAAAACACAAACGGCACCTGGCCGTTCAGCTCTGGGATTGTAATCTGCATCCCCAAGTGCACCATGTAGGAAGTACCAGAAGGCACAAGGTCCTAATGGTGGAACTTTGCCCAAAATGCAGTGTGTTTATTTTAAGCAGGTAGAAATCATACGCATGCAATGATTCACGAGGGAAATTATTTCAACCAATATAAACACATGGAGCATCCTTGTTATTCTGCTGTGTAATAAAGAATACATCCTGAAAAACACTTTTCTGTGTAGAGAAATCCTTAAACTTTTTGTGTTTATGAAACTGTACTGGGAACTGCTATCTGTGATGCTCCTTCACTGGTGGTAAGACTGAAGCAGAACTGTTAGCCTACAAATTGGTACTGATTTCTTTATCACTCAGTGACCTATAGGAAGATGTCTTGCGTTTGTCTTCAGACTGCTCTTCTGTATGTGCTCTGAGAAGTCGTGTCCCTTTGGCCTGTCTTGGACAGAAAGGTGAAAAGCTCAGGCGGGGAAAGGAGAATTGATCCTCTTGGGAACTGCAAGAAACAAAACTAATGGAGGTTCACAGGACTTCATTTTAAAGGAAGTGTTTTGCTGTCTCAGAAAGGAAGACTGTTTACATGTGTTAATTCCCTTTGTTTTTTGTGGGGTGGAAAGGTCACTTTGTCTGTATATAAACTATGAAAAAAATCAATGTTCTAATCAATTTCTAAAGTAGATGGAGTCAAAATGACCACCGTGGTGTGGCTCGGGCTTTGATGTGTGAAGGTGTCCCAAAAAGCTGCTAGAAAAGTCAATGCAGAGCATCACTGCAAATAAACGTAGAGAATTTGTAGGGGAATTTTCTGTCCCATTCACTGTGTCCACAGGGTGTTTTCTTCCCTTGCCCGGTCCCAGCGTGGCTTCCTCCCACTGTTCCTACTGAAAGAATAGATCCCTCAGAGCAGATCAACAAAAGCAGTCACGCAGTTCACTTGGGCGGTCATGCATAAATATGAGCAGACTTTCTGCTGTTAAAACTGACGGGTAGCCTTCCCTGCCACCAGTTTTCCACAGGCCACATGTTTCTGCTTCTTGGAGCTGCATTTAGGGTCTCATCCAAGAGGATCGTGTCCCTGATGGACAGCCAGGTATTAATGGTCTCAGGTAGCTGGGCTGGGGGGGTTCACAATGGCAAGTAAGTTTCTTGCTTTAAAAATACCAAGTTAAGGATTGATAAAAGCCACGTGTCTCATTCTACGCTATTGCCTTGGATTTATTTTCTCCTGAGTGATATAATGGGCAGAGCCCTTCTTGCTGTCACACTGACCTGCACCCAAACCTAGGCCTGTGTTCCTACCTGCACGCAGAGCATGAGCTCTCTGCCGTGTGCTCTTTGAGAACTTAACGTGCATTTGACGTACAAAATGAGAACTGTGACTAAATGAAAATGCTGGATGGAGATGGAAGCTCAGTGGGCTTCTTGCTAGAACAGAAGCAGTAGGAGGTACTCGTCCTCGTGATACGGAGTGCCTGGTTAACATCTACAAGGGATTAATGCTTTTGGTGCGGTGATCTTCAATAACTCTGGTCTTTGGGGGGAGTTGAGATGGGTACTTTTTGGTTTTGCTATACACTTCAGAGGATATATATCTCTGAAGGGTTTGGTTGTCTTAAGAGTAAGAAAGAGCAGCTGGAAAGAAACACGTTGAGCACACGGCAGCAGGTGACTGTTCATGTAATGTGTTTCTTAGGATGTTTGGCTTGGAACCATACAATGGCATGAATAATTGATCTGTGCCAACATCAACAGCGTACCTCATAATTATTTAATTTTAAAAAAAAAAAAGGCTGATGCATCTGAATTCATGAGTTACTGGGGATGTGTCAGAAAGTGGTATTCCTAATAGGTGTCTTCAGTGAGCATCAGTACTATGTGCTGTTCAGTAGTTCATCAGTATTCTGGAAATAAATCTAAAGCCACTGCTAATGTTGATTCAGCAGAGAGGCAGGTAATGCTGAGGGCAAATTCAAAACCATGCTGGAAATGACAGTTCTGTTGGGATTTTTCTTGCTGGAAGATCCTGAAGAGTATGTACATCTTTGGTAGAATGGGAGTTTTGGAGAAATGATAAAATGGTGACTAGGAAAGAGACAAGCTCCTTACGCTCAGTACTAAGTCAGGTAACTGACTGCTAGCTAACCGATACAATCCTTGCAGTTTATGATTTCTGTAGCTCCTCCGTTATGCTGTAAAACGGGTCTAGTGAAATAACATCCATTTGATACAGGTAAGTATAGACTTGTGTGTGCCCGAGGTGCTGATCGTTCACTGACTGCGTGCTTCGCCAAAGCAGTGACCCTGAAGAAGGGCGAGCAGGTGGTGGGGATGACAATCAAATTGATATTTAAAACGAAACAAAAAAAAATGCTCTAGGTTATTCAAACACCAAAGAAGGTGCCTTGTAATGAAAGACCGACAGGACTGATCGGTTGGTTGCTGAAAAAGCTATTGAGAGGTGACTTGGTTGAAGCACGTGCGTAATTGACTCTGAGGAGCTGCTCTTTAATCCGGCAGAGGAGGAATTAATGGCTCAAGGCAGCAGGCAAACAAATAAGACATTAGACTGGCCTTGCTGCCAGAAAGAATGATAGAGCTGTTGGAGCAAAGTACTGGGAGAGTAGTGAACTTACATTCTGACCTCCACAGGCCTCTAGTCTAGATGCCATAAACCACCACATTTCACAGAACCACTTAATGGGTTTTGTGGAGGTGTGAGTGGATAAAACGGAACAGCGCCTGTGTGTCAGGAAGTCGGAGTACTCTTACCTTAAATTATGTGACTCGGACTAGTCTGCTGCCATTGATTTCTGGTTTTCTGTGCATTAGAAGTAACCCCAAGACCGATGTGGTTGTGTTCTTCATCCTTGGGGTTTTTTTTTTCCTCCCAAACTTTCTCATGTCTCAATGTTTTGTACAGCGTGAGTGGTACATCCTGCATGTGAAGAGGCTTGTCCGTGACAGGACCATTAACAGGTATCTCCTGAGAATGAAATCTTTCTATTTATCACAATATTTCTTCCACTGTTATGCTGGTCTTTCTGTCTGCCCTGTCTTGTAGTACTTATTTTACTGATTAAACTTTCTAGGAAAGTAGAGTTTTCTTAAGCAGTTGGTATGTAAACCCATGTACACTGAGGAAAGGTGTTAAATTCCAATTGCATTTAAGCAATTTCAGTTACTTTAATTAAAATCTTCTCTTGTGGTCAATGTGAAAATCCTGTATGAGAAGTAAATCTGATGAGTGTTGTAGTTTAGCCTGTGGTTGTTTCAGAATAACTTGTGATTGTTTACAGGCTGAAAACTAACAGTTCTGTAAGGCCAGGCAGTGATTGAGCTCATTTGGAAGCAAGGCAGTGGGCTTCCCTAATTTAAGCTAAACATCTAAGTTGATTCTGAATCTTAATGAAGAGAAGAGTTACAAGTGATGGAGAGCTTGTCATACCAAATACATTTTAAGATATCCCTGAGAAATGAGGTCTGGAAAACAGACCTTGGTCTGCTCACTCCAGAAACCTGCAATTAGCAAATTATTAACTTTGTTCTGAATGGGTTAACTAACATGCTACTTGTTCTGTTTGGCTTCTGATTGACTATACAATAGCCAAGATCAGCAATCTCTGTCCTGTGCTGGATTGCAGAGTCTGCTAATTAACACATTAGTTTCATATTGCCGCTGCCAATGTTTGCACTGAAGAACTTCGCTTTTTTTGGCCATATGGATGGGTGGGAATATCGAGATCGTATTATAGCTCTGTGCTCATTCATGTGTGATGCATTGTGCTCTGTTTTTCCCAAGACGTCTAATCAGGCTTGGGGCTGAGCAGTGCCTTTTCAGAGAATCTTTAACTGAAAGGTCAAAATAAGCACAAGGCCTGGAGACAAGTCTCGTTGTCTCTCTCCCCCCATCTCCCCGCCCTCCTTTGTGTCTGTGTTTCTCCACGTATGCATATGTACCAGTCCTTCACCCAACACATACATCTGTGATTCCTTTCTTGAGATCCAGGGCTTCTCAGCGCCCTGCTGCCACTCGGGGTCTCCCCAAAGAGCACGCAGCTCTGCAGGCTGAATCACACACAGTGATCTGGAAGTTTGGGGACTGGGAGGATGATCTTTGGTGGGGGAGCTCCTGGCACTCATCTTCTGATGGGTCAGCTGTTTTTCCACCATTGCTGTGCACTGTTAGCTGTCTGGTCTGTGTGTGCATCTCAACCACGTGCAGGTAGACCAGGATTTCCCTTAAAGGCAGTATTTTCTTATAGACTGGGATCTGGTGGTTCTTCAAGGGAGTGGGGAGGAAAATATGCCGTAGAGTGGTCTCAAAGTGAGGGCTCTAGATGATGCTGGGGAAGTTGAAAAGTCACGTTTGCGGTACGGGTCAGGTCTGACATAAGTGGGATTTCTTCATGCTTATCCTGCACTGCTTCCCATCTTGCAGTGAGGGCTCTTCCTGGAAACCCCCTGCGGGAGAGCATAACCATCGGGAGTGGGAGATGTTGAAATCTGGGAATTTACTCCAGCCTTTGGTGTGTATTTGAGGAAGATGCCTTTGTTCTAGTCAATTAAATTTATTTTTAAGCTATTGATGGGTTTGTGCCTTTTTAAGAGCATTTGAAGCAGTAAACTCTCTTGCTTTTCTTTTACTGTCAGTGTTTCAGCCCTGCCTTGGCTACTCCCTTCCCTTACTTGCCAAGTGCAACTGAAAATGAGGTATTGAAGCAACCCATCTAGTTTTTTGTATGCAATCTAGCAAATGTTAGTGCTGGGAGTTGGACTCTTGCTACTGTTTGTCTGGTAACGTTAGCTTCTGTTGTTTCCTTGTGCTGCTTTTGAAAAATACTGGTTTGTTTTCTGTGTTGAGAGGTGGTTGGCCCATAAATGTATGCCAACCCGCCTAATAATTCTTTTCAAAAATCCTTCATCAGGTCTTTTCTGTTGTAGTTTAAAAAGAAGAAGAAAAAAAACCAACAAACCCCAAACACCTCCTGGAAACAGCAGTGGTCTTGTTCTGCTGAGCTGACTGCTGCTCATACTGATCAGTACTGTTTCCTTTGTCTTCCTTTATTTTAGAGTTAAGCTATAAGCTGTTTAAGACTGGGCTATTTTTGTTTGGTACTTTTGCAGGTTCTTTTACATGAGTCTCCGATTTGCTAGAGTAAATGCTCTTAAAGGCAAAACTACCATGCGTGTCAGGGGCAAGATGGTCATTGCTCTAAAAATGAAGTTTTGTGTTTTTGCTCTGATAGAACATTTTGGCAAGCGCGTGCCTGGAGGAATGCCTAGGTTGGGGCCGGACTCATGGCCATCTTCTGTCTAAGTTGCGTTGCCTTTTGTCAGCCAGATGCTTTGTGATCTCCACCTTCTCTCTCCATCCCTTTCTTGACAGTAGCTGTGGATGCTCAGCAGGGGCTTTGCTGCCATGTTTGCTTTAGCTGGGGAGGTGTTTGCCTTCGCTGCAGAATTCCAGCTTCCAGCAGCCCGGGAAACCTGGAGCGGTTGTGTTGATTTATTAGGGCACAGTGCACCTCAGGAATGCCTTTGCTACGGAGCTGGGAGCGACGGAAGGGACCCCGCTTGATGCAGCGTGAAGCCTTCTCGTTTCTCTTTACAGAGATGCTAAGCAGGAATTTCCCAAAACAAGGTAAAGAAAACAGCTCACTCAGCTGACTGCTTCAGAGAGTGTCGAAGTGAGGCTTTGGTTAGGTTTCCCTGGCATAGTGTCAAGGAGGTGGACGATAGCTGCCATTTTCAGAGTGCAATTTTAAGTGAGTTTTTTGGTGGGAGATGATACTGTGAATTGCCTGACCAGAGGGTTTGTATGCTTTTGGTTTGTGTTAAGAGCTGGCATTCCTGAGCTACTGACTAGGGCTTTTTTCTGGGACTTGGCTTTGGGCCATCTGAATGTTTTGCACTTGAAAGAAGTAAGTTTTAACCTCTTTGGATTTGCAGATTTCTAAACATTTTCCTTTAGAGATAGAACAGTAGATTTGCTTTTTTTAATTACCTTTGCAGATGACAAAAGTCTATGGCTTAAAAATCACTGATGCAAGTGTGTCTTCTCTGTAGTGAGTTCACTGGAATACCTTCACATCTCTAATTTGTCTTAGCCGTCTGATGTGCACCCCTTGTTTTCCTTTCTTGTCTGGCATGCACACATAAATATGTGTTTCTGGACTTTTTCTTTCTTCCAATATTTTGGTGTCTGTTGCCCCAGCTGATCTGAAACGAACACATAAGAAAATGTTGGGTGTTTGTACAGGGTAGGGTGGGCAGCCGGTCACTTTGTGTTGATCGAGTATCTGGTAGTTGCAGAGTAGGTTGTGTTTATGGGGCATCAGTGCTGGGAAGGAATTTCCTTTCCTGGCTGAGAGAGAAAGACTGTCCACGTACAGCTTTCTTCCTTTGCTTTAGCATTCCTTGAGGTTGTTTCCTATTTTACGAATGCATCTTTTGAGAACTGCCAGGAAAACGTCTCTCTCAAATGGAAATGGAAATTTCTGAGCTCACAGGGATGAAAACCTTTGAGTCTGTGCTCACTGAGTGAAAAGAGGATTACCAACCAGCCATTCTTCAGCGTGCAAAGCGGTGGAGCAAAGTCTGCAGAGACTCCCCGAAAGTTATTGGCTTTCCTCAGCAAGGGTGCTTGTGAATAGAATTGAATGAGGTTGCTCCCGTCCTCCTTAGCTTCCCTGCTGCAAGTACAGAGAGCAGCGTAACTTTGAACTCAGTAGACGCTTGAATAAAATGGGAAACGGGTTTTTCGAAGTAGATGTCTTGCAAACAGTTCCAGAGCCAGTGTTCCCGTATTAACTGTGAATAAGAGAAGTAATGGGTTTGTGCCTGCATTTGGACCTGATAGAAAGCAGAGTAAGAGAGGCAATGCTGATTTTTCCGGAACTGTGTGAAAAATTCAGAAACGAGGATGGTCTGCTGCAGTAGATGCAGATGGCTTATTTTCACCCCGGCGAACGGGGGCTGTTAAACCTGCCAAAGTGTAAACCTCATCTTAAAGATGCAAGGCAAGGCCTGCACATCTCTCCTTCCTAATTACCACAGCTCAGCTGCTGCTGTCTCTTACGCTTACACATCTGAAAGGTGACAATGACAATGTCATGAATGGCAAAGCAATAGCAGGAAAGCACTGTGGGTTTTTTAATAGCTGTAGTCTGGAACAAAGAAGTTATTCAATCAATAGACAAGAATTTCCTCATGAAAAATCGTTCTCCTAGGAACTGCTCTTTGTGAGACCACCAGAATTTCTGTCGGTCTTGCCAGTTTGTCTCCTGAGTGACTACAGGTAAAGCCGCAGCCGGCTTTGTCCTCTTTCCCGCACTGACAGCCTTGGGAACATCCACCACAGCAGTGGAGCTTCCATTTTTTCTGTCCCTGCAACTCTGCACCGTGTTGCCTTTCTACACACTACCTTTTCAAGAAATTGGAAGGCTTTTCTCCCCTGTTCTGGCAAAAATCTCCAGTAACCTTTTCACAGCAGTTACTTTAGTTGCCAAAACTCAGACTTTCAGATCCTCATCAGTCTTGGTACACACAAAAAAAAGAAAAGGGTAGTTTTGTGACCTCCTCTTAGAGGAACAGGGGCTTTGGGGGGGGGAAGGATAGTACTGTAGTTGTGATTGCATTGCAGTGGTACAGAAAGAGCAGAGGTGGGGGCAGTTCCCAGCTGGTCTGCCGGTGATGGTTTTGGATTCAGTGTTTCCCTGTAAAAACCTGTTGTAGCTTGCGACCTGTCCTAGCAATCTTGCTGGTTAGCTATTAACTTGTTTAATCTCCCCTCACTCATGACCCTACCCTGTTTCACTGTATCCCTGTAAATCTGGTTTGAGAAACAGCTTTGTGAAAGTTTCTCTTCCTGCCTCCTGCTTGTTCTGTTGAGCAGAGGAGAACATGCGGGCACCCCAGCCTTGGCAGGCACAATTTTAGTGTCCCCTTTTGCCTCTGTACCCTTTGAGCCACCCCTGGGGAACCCCATGCCAAGGACAGCAGGCAGGACGGGCTCCGATCAGATGCCGTGCAATGGGCTGACCGGATTCCTCTCAGCTGGGAAACAACACAGTAGAGGAAAGGCAAAACAGCGCTGAAAACCACAGCTTTTTTTAGCTGAGAGGAGAATGTGCTTCTTCATACATAGCCACCTCCTGCTCATGTCCACATGTAGCCCTTCCTGCTCCCCAGCATATGTTTGCTCCCACTGTATCAGGGCATTCAGGCTAGCGCAGAGCTGAAGGAGCAACCTATATGAAGAGATTATTCTGCAATGGTGTTTGCCTTGTTTCTGAAGAGGGCTCCCCTCTTCAAGTACTCAGCTGTCTACTTCTGTTTCCTCTTGTAAGATATTTCTTCAAGTACAGTGCTTGCAACTGTGTTGGACCCTACAGCTCTTCCTTTCCCCCTGGTAGCAGCCAGCTCCCTCAGCCTGTTCACAAATAGGGAGTAACAGTTGAAGTGAGGGGATGCCTGTCCGTTTGTATCAGCCTGGGAAATGGTGGATTTATCTCCTGAGGCCTTTGCCTCAGGCTTCTTGCCAAAGGGCATCTAGTCTCTATTCACTTCAAACACATACAGTTCCTAAGCCAGAAATGCACAGAAAGCTCATGAACTGTGATCAGCTGAAGGCCAGACAGCATGACCTTCTGCCTCGTAAAAATCAATGAATTGAAGAGCTGTGACTTCTGGATGCTTGGGAGGTACGAGCAGGCTGCAGCACCCGCTGCACAACGTGAACCTGAAGAGGATCACAGGATGATCAGCTCAAACGTGGATCCAACCTATATTTATGGTAGGAAAATATCCTGAAATCTGTGCCAAAAGAATTAGAATCTGCGTAAATGAAGTGTTTTGGCAAACACAAGCGATTACCTTCTTCATAGATCCTGTGTACGGGCTTCCTTTCCTCAGAGCATGAGGAATTTAAGGCAAATTTTATTTTGGAGCTAAAAGGCATGTTTTTAGCAAAAGCGGTGCAAGCAGCGTTGGGATGGACTCCAGGCCTTTGGTGTTCCCGAAGAAACGCAAACAACTGCAGAGGAGGGTATAGCTCAGATCCTTTTGCCAGCGTGCTTAGCAGGCAGCCCAGTACCAGATCTGGTTCAGTCTTCGACAAGTGACCTCTGTCACTGAACGGGAGCATAAAGAGCCTCAGTGAGCTTTGGCTGAACTGGGCTTTCGCCTGTCTGCTCTGGAGAGAGAGTAACCTCAGTGTTCCCCTCCCTCCCCCCAGTGTGTCTGTGAAAATACTAACTTGATTTAGCTGCCAAAAAAAGACATTTGAAAAGTATACATTGCTCTCTTGTGTCTTAACTTCTGTAAAATATGGGTTATGGTGGGTTCCTCTATATGGCGCTCCGTAATTTTACAGAAGAGAAAACGGCACCACTACAACTATCTACACAACACTTAATACAGTGAGGTCTTAGTCTGTACTAAGACTCTAGAGTGCTATTCTGAGCATTATGAACCCGATTATATTACATATAGAGCTCAGATGGCTCAGAGCCACGCTTGGGATATTAACTGTTTCTATTAAGCTTTGCATTTAGAGATTCTTCTGGCAGAGGAGGGTGATGCTGAATGAGCTAGCGTTCCCACAGCGAAACTCTCTGTACAGTGATTTTGTATTTGATTTGCACAAGGGGCAACCTGAGTTCTAGAGCTTGTTAACTTCTGGATGATCAGTGCAGTAATCTTTCCAATATACTAGTTTTATAGCCTCCAGGTGTTGTGGAGGAGGCACTTAAAGATGTAGGTGTATAGTAGTGCAAGAGAAGCGTCACAAAGTGCTGTAAATGTATTGCACAGGATAAATCCATATGTAATGTGTCATTTGACTTGTGATTCTTGACAGCCTGTGTCCCTGACAGAGCATTTTTAGGACTCAGTTTAGTTTGTGGTGAAAGTAGCTTTAGGAATAGTGAAAGTCCTTCCCACTTTTGCTTGCAAAGAACAAGAGAGTTTCTCTTCATGATTTACGTTCTGCTTTGTGTTGTTCTAGCATTTGTGAAAACCTAAACAACAACAGTAAAAGAAGCCCTCTGTAGATGGCTTGGGTGACCCCAACAAAGCTGATGAGTTTCTCACTGATTGAATACACCCTGGCTCCCAGGTGGGAGCTGTGCAACTCTTCCTTCTCCCCAGGAGTGTGGGAAGAGGTATGAGAAATGTGTATAATCCTACCCTGGCGCTGCCTGAATTTGGGGCACACGAGCAGTGGACAGGTACACTGGGCTTGGAGCCTAAATGGCTGCCTTATGGAGGGAAGGGGGCTGGCAGTACTGGGTAGCTGGTAGGGTATGAGGGACTGGGACAGATACAGGTTGGCTGGTGGGAGAAGAGCGGTGCTGGAGTTGGCAGCATGTGCAGTTGGGAAGGCAACCTCTCATTTCCTTGGAGGCGGCAAGACTTTACCTTTGCCAGGCTTGGTATTAAACCGTTCTCCCAGTAAAACTGCAGTTTGCAGCTCTTTTCTCTGTACTGGGAGAGAGATGTGGCTGCTCAGGCAGGTCCTGCTTACTGTGCAGTGAACAATTTCCTTGCAGGAGTCAGAAGGGACTGGATGGACCCACGTGCGACTGGTTAGTTCATCCTTAGGCTGATGGTGAGGGGCTGCGTTTGTATGTGTTTTGTCGAGGAATATTCCCTTCCTCAGAAAGCAAAGAGCTGGTGCCTTTACCTTGCAAAAACTTTGCTCTCCAAACTTGGGTTTATAGCACAAGGAAGACACAGGATGACCTTGGTGTTCCTGTGCCTTCTCAGCTGAGAGTGTTTGTCTCGGACTCTGCTGACCCTGAGATTTTAATGCATTTCCATCTGCTGCTTCGTGTTATAAAATGAAGAATAAACTGTAACGTGGGGAAGCAGTATGTATGATGGAACCCATCAAAATAAACACAAGGGGAGGTGGTGGTAGTTGGAAGGGTTTGGATGAGACACTACAATTGGGCCGGATGTTGTAGTGAGGGCAAGAAAGAGAGCTCGGAGGGGACTGCAATGGGAATCAGTCCCCAAAATAAATACCGCATGAGTGGGGCATGAAGGAATAAGCAGTCTCCTTCGAATCAGATTCTGTGCCTAAGCCTTCCTCCACAATTTCCTGCAATTTAGACAAATGGCCAACATCAGACTTCTAAGTGGTGTTTGTGTTGAACACTTGCAGGAGCGCGTTCCCATCCAGCTGCTGAGCAGAAATCCTCGGTCTTGCTGGGAGCCGCTTTGCGCTTTTCTGTGGCAGCAGCTTTTTGCAATAGTAGCCCCCCTCCCTCCCCCACTCGAAAAAGATGGCTTTTTCTGCGAAAGAAGCCAGCGTAGCCAGGCAGACATTATCCCCTTGCCGGAAGGAGGGATCCAGGCTCCCTGGGGAGGAGGGGACCGGGGGAGCGAGTGATTCATTGCAGCTGGCTGCAGTTTGGCCTCCTTCTCTCTCTCTGCCCTGGGTGCCAGGGAGTGACAGCTTGTGGGCAGCAGGCCAAGCTGTGAAAAGAGGAGTGTGTGAGGCCTTTAGCTTTCTCATGCTTTATCAAGCTGCAAAGAATAGCTCGATATTCAGCCAGCATTGGTGCAGGTCAGGAGAATGGAAATGCTAAGTTAACTCCTGACATGCTGGCTGATTGCTGACCGCACGCTCTGTGGTGGAGTCAGGGCTGCTTTGTACGGCAGCACGGCTTTTGTACAGCAGTGTGCGGAGCAAAGGGAAGGAAATGTGCTTTGATGCAGTGACGAAGATACTTTTCTGTTAAGTGGGCAGCCTCTGGGACTTGCTGGGACCGTGGAAAGAGTGCTTTCCTCTTGTGGCTTGCTGTCTGTGGGCTGGTGGAGGGTGGAAACACTGAAAGGTAGGGCAGCAGGAGCAACGGGCGTCCTGGGAAAGCGTGAGGGACTGTGGCGGGTGAGTGGCAGGCCTGGCCTCGGCTGTCCTCCTGCTCATGGCACAGCGCTGTGGGCTCTGGTGCAGGCCAGCCGACCCCTGTGCAGCGCTTGTCAATGCGGGAAGTGGCAGCCTGGGGAGCGGGATGGGGCCAGTCCTGGAGCTGTAACCCTTTGCTAGAGGGTCTGCCAGCCAGGCATCCCTGCGGCAGCAGTCTCTGCGGAGGGCTGCCCGCCGGCGCGGAGGGAGTTAAAGCACTCCTCGGCAGCTGGGGGTGAGCCTACCTCAGAGTGTTGAGCTCCATTCCCACGGCTTTTCCTTTCTGACCAGGGCTGGGGGGGAGGGATCTTGCCTGGAACAAGTAAAATGCCCGGAGGCTGGAAAACAGCACCCAGGGCCCCTCTGGCCTTGTGTTGGGCTGGGAGGGATTTGAGCTTCACTGCACGCTGGACAGAGGCTGCCGGCCAAGGCTGGGGTCTGTCACCGCTCGGCCGGCTGCTGGGTAAGATCATGGGTTTATTTCCCTCCTTCAGGCAGACTGAGAAGGCTTTGCAGGCAATCGAGTTCCTGTCTGGAGGACTGAAATAAACTATTTCTCAGCTGGAAGGGTGTAAAGTATAAATCAGGTTCCAGCAGTTCCACGAGCAGATCACAGCACAGGTTAACATACGGGTTTTGCGGCTGAGCGACAGCAGCAGCATTTGAAGGAGCGTTGCTCCCTGCAGGACATGCAAGCTTCTCAAAGGTGTAAGGTGGCAGGGCCCTTCTTTTCGGATGCTGGCTCCACCTTCTCCTCCCACATCATTTTGAGCTGCTGAGTTGAGCAGTTTGAAGCCCTGAGGAGAGGGAAGAGGGGGAACAGCAGGTGAAAGTCTGAGGGGTCGAGGTAGGGAGTTAGCAGAAGCTCAGAATACAGCCTGTGGCTGTCTCGGAGCCTGAATCCCACCATTTCTCCATCAGCAGTTCAGGGGGCTGGGAGAGCGAGAGGGCTCTGCCACATCCCAGTTTGCACTGGAGCTGAGTGTATCTCTGCGTGAGGTACTAATCCTGGCCAGCACCAATTTTCCCACAGACGGAGAAGGGAGTTAGAGTACCCTAGAAATACTCTCTGAGGACTAAGATGTGCAGTCCCTATTCTCAATGGCTTCTGAATTCAAGACAAGGCAAACCGATGGGAGTGAACGGGACCCAGCAGGTAGCGTGAGGATGTGCCATGGGCTTGGAGTGCAGTTCCACAGTTTAATTCTGCTGGGTGGCAATTGTGCTGTGCAGGCCAGGTTATGCCAAAAAAACATGGCAAATGTGTGGTTGGAGAGTGGATTTTTATTTGTGCTTGGGATATTCGGCTTTGCTCCCATCCCAGATGCTCTTTGCAAAGGCTGAAATACTGTGATCCTCCCAGCTGCTGTGCTGGCTCCTGTGGCAGAAGGATCTGGAGGGGGAGAGGGTCTGGGAAGCAGTGTTGTCTGTGGGGCAGAGGCATTACTTCTTGCAAGGTCAAGGGAGTAGCCTGGGTCAGCAGCTAGATACAGACATGAGTGATGGAACAGCATCTGTGCAAATATGCTGCAAACACCAAAGTACATGTAGATTCCTCCTGGTGGATCTTGCTGATTGTTAGCTGCCAAAATCCTCAGACGGACTAGCAGGCCGCAGCCCAGGTGCTTAATGATGGCTGAGCTCTGCTTTCCAGTCTACTGCAGCCCTTTGCTCTGTCCATGTACTCACCCAGCGATGGGAAGTGTGGCTGGGGTGGGAGCCGGAGCCCTATGTGAGGCAGACCTGTGGTAGATGCAGAAAGAGAAACTCTCGCCTGCTGTGCCTTTGGCTTGGGACCCAGGTGTGGCGAAGGCACCAGCGAGAGCTGGCTTTTCTGCCGTGCCTCTGCAGGGACCCGGGGTGTGTTCCCATTGTGCCGTTCTGGTTTGCTCCTGTCAAGCCTCTTCTCATTATTCTTGCCTTGAGCTGTCTCGGGCCCCGAAGGCAAAGTGCTACAGAAGGCTCTGTAGGCTCGCCCTTGAGAGACGTGTGGTCCTTGGAGAGTGGCTGTTCAAGGGAAGCGCTGCAGTGGGCTGAATTGAGGCTGTTTCAGGCTGCACAGCTCTCAGCTAATCTCCCAGAGGCAGAGACATTACTCACCAATCAGGAATGTGTCTGTATTTTTCCTAATGAGAACAAAACATTTTATCCCTGTTCATTAGCGGAGAGTTAGGGTGTACTGTTGCTATGCCAACAGACTCCTCTCCCCTGCAGACGCACTGGGGGTGTCCTCTGTGCCATGGTTAGAAGGGTGAACGGGAAGGCTCGATCTGGCAAGAAAAAGATCCCATTGTTTTCCCAGGGCTGCCTGGACTTTGTGCAGCTGGCCAGACCTTGCCTTCTCGGGGGAAGGGAACCACAGCAGGAGTCAAGTGCAACAGAGGTTTAATTTATTGGAAAAATAGTCTTTGCATTTCACGTTATGTTGTTTTTTCCAGCTTGAGGCATACTCTTCAATAAGAGAAATGAAGGTGTCTCAACGTTCCCAAGAGTCCAGATGGTAAGCAAAATGCGCCGGGACCCGACACTGGGACGCCCATGGACTGCTGCAGCACGCTGGGCTCCTCCGTGTTCCTGATCGTCTCGGTTTGTGCGGCCGGTGCCGTGCTGGGCAGCCTCTCGATGCTGCTGCATAACGAACACACCTGACGAGCTGTACCAACTGTCTGTAGTTGGACAAGTGGGCTCACTGGGCATGTGGTCTGCTGGAAAGAGTGAGTGGCTGTATGTGAGAATACATGCTTGTTCCCTTTGCAAAGGGAACGTTCCCTTAATGTAGGGAAATCTATGAAGGAGGGAAGGCGTGTATTCAACCCAAGCTTTGATCTGCGGAGTTCTGATGTAAGCAGATGGACTTACGCCAAAGGTTGCCTGTCCGTTTGCTTGTCATTTTTGTTTTGTCTTGGTCCTCCTCCCCAACTGCACCCCCCTTTCTTAAGGCACTGGTTGGAGCTGTGGGTCGCAGTGGTGCCTAAATCAGGCCACTGTACAACTTCTACAAGCATCTTTTTGGCACCTCTGGTGCTGCTCTTCTGTCCCTGTTACAGTACAAAAATTAACTTTTAAACTTCACGTTTTCTGTACAAGGGAATGAGTTTAACCTACAGATGGAAACAAACAAGATAAAAAAGCTACTTTCTGACGGTTATCTACAGCCAGAAATGGGCCAGTGAGTGTTGCCAAATCCGAAGACAGTCTCCTGGAGCAGGGGTGATGTTCGTATCTGCCTGTCAATCACCACCCAGTGTGACGAGCTGCTTTGTGCTGGCGGAGCTCTGTGGTGTTGACAGCTATAGACCCTTGAAATGTTTCTCTGAAACTGCGTTTTCCTTTTGGGCTGCTTCCTGTTAAGCAGGATAGCTGCAACTCCTATTTCAGTTTGCCTGGTGAAGCACTCTGTAAGTGAATGTGTGGAATTTGGATACGGAAATTTGAATATCAAATATAGGGTGGTACAGCAGAAATTCCAGACTGCATGAGCTGCTGGAGATCTACAGATCTGAATGAACTTCTGGTTGGGGAGTGAAACCCTGGCACCTGTACACTAGGTGCCGATTTAGATGAGTCACCAACTCTTGCACTGGAGAGATGAGTATCGTGTTAGAGCCCTGGGAGTGCAGGAGCCCTTCATCAGAAGGATGTCTGCTTGTTGGACTTGCAGCTTGTAGCAGCAGGAGGGCTCAGCAGAAATAAAAATACTTAACAGAGCCAGACAGCAACCCCTAGCCCAGACTTCTCTGTGTGTGCAGCCTGTGTGGTTTCAGTTTGGTTGTAGACCTGGATTGAACTCTTGGATGGTAAAGAGCAGGCTTTTGGAAAACCTGTTTTAATCTGGAGCCTCCAAGAATAAATCCTGAGTACATATAACACGTGTACAAAGATTGGTGGGTCTGGTTTCCTCAGCTTTGCATTGCACTGGGTGGTTCAAGTAAAACCACTAAATCAAAGCTGTTTGAAATAGGGAATGAGTAAGTACTTGAGATGACTTGAACTCAATCCAGTCTCTTCTGGATCCATGCTTTCAGAGTATGTAAAAAAATAAAAGACAGAATAAAAAATAAAAGGAGAACCGTGGCCTGTATGTTGTATTCTTTGAGGTATCAAGCCGATTCTGTCCAGATTCTATTGAAAAAGTGCTCCAGCAGAAGTGCACTAGAGGACGTGGTTTTTAGTACCTTTAAATGCAAAAGATCACGGCTGAACAAACTAACTTCTGAAATGTGAGTTACGGGTTTTTATCCCCGTCGTGCTCTGCTTCATTTTTGTGCAGTCAGAGTAGCAATTGGGTGTTACCTAGGAGAGTGTTACTTGTTTCCTCCTTTCCCCTCCTTTTTAAGCTGTGTAGGGGCTGATTTTTTTCTGTCCTATTTTCTGTGACCCACCTTTTTTTCTCCTTGAAGGTAAGAATAAACATTCAACTGCTGTGCTGTGTGCAAGGCAAGAATTCTTCAGGAGAAACCCTCGCCTTTGGGAGGGTAGTGGGCACGTTTTCCCGAGTGAAGAGACTGTGATGATATGTTTTGGCTGTCGACTTTTCTATCTCATTGCTTCCAGTGCCTGGCAAGCAGTTCTGTATAGTGTGCTCTCTGGAAAGTGGTCAGAATAGTGGGGAGGGGAGAGGTGGATGTTTCTCAACCTGGGGCCACGTACTTCCTTCAGATGTCATGTAATGCTTCTGCACAGCTACCTCAAACTCCAGTTCCAAATGTGGTATTTCAATGAAAGACTAGTCCAGATTCCTCTCTGATCTTGCATCTTGTTGTCTTACAATTCTGTTTCTGAGATGTCTCCCACTGCAGTCTGAGCTCTTCTTCACTAGGTATGTATGGTCCATTTGTTTAATTATTTAACCTTGTAACAACTAGATTCTTGGTAGTATCTGAGCTTCTCGCAGTGGAACGATAATGCAGACCTACGCCTATCCACAGTGAGGTAAAGAAGAAAATTCCAAATCTGTTTCTATGTTTTTGGCACTGTAGAACAAGAATGTCCAGTAAGGATGTTGTTGTTTTATATAGCATTGGGAAATCACTAAATACTGTGCCTATACTTGAGGAAAAAAGTAATGGATTGAAATGTTCATAAAGGACATAAGACAGAATAAAGATCTGGCACGCAACCTTTGTCGTGAGGGATATATCCTTCGTCAGGGCATGCTAAATCAAGTATATGGTTATTTGTAGTTTCAAAGTAGTAATGGGGAGACAAAGCTTTTGAAAAATACACCTTATTCTGGAGGAAGAAGGTGTAGCTGCATGCTGTTGAGCTAACTTGGTTTGAGAAGTTAGGCTGAATATTTTAACAGAACTACTTGACTAGCTAGTTGGTTATTAAATACAGCTGGGATTCCCATCGCACTAATTTCTCCAGCTCTTAGGGAAGTTGAGTTTTCTACAGCTTTAGGAAAACCATTGTATCTTTAGAAAGATATCTTTAGTTACCAGAAATGGAAAAGCAGCAACAGTGACCAGAAGTGCGGAGTGCCTTCCATACAAAGAGCAACTGAATAAACTGGGACTCTTCGACCTGAAAAGCGATGATTGGTAGTTGTCTTCAAAATCCTGAATGGCACAGAAAGGTTAGAGGGGAAGCAACTCTTATTTTGCCTCTTCCACTGCAGGTATGAATAGGTATTTAATGGAGCCAGCAGATAGTAAGCTTAAAACCAAATAAAGACTTAGTCCTTGATGTGTGCAGTTAACTTGGGAAACTCTTGCCACAGGGTGTTGTGAATGTGAAACATCTGTGTGTATTTGAGGACACAGGGCAGCTCATAGAAGAAGGAGCTATTGAAGGTTTACTAAATGCATAGAAACCAACCTTTATCCCAAGAAATCCCTGAGCTGCACATTGTCGAAGCCTGGGAGAGTATTCAGGGAGGTAAAGTAC
Source organism: Psophia crepitans (assembly GCA_013399095.1). Classification (NCBI taxonomy): domain Eukaryota; kingdom Metazoa; phylum Chordata; class Aves; order Gruiformes; family Psophiidae; genus Psophia; species Psophia crepitans. The sequence goes on along the minus strand of VWZZ01001500.1, from coordinate 64,477 downwards.
TACTATGTGCTTACTTCATACTTATGTTTCAGGCCATCGCCAGACAACTGCAACCTGGTTTGTCAGCATGGAGCGGGAGGCAAGGGGGGAAATACAAATAAAACTTGTAAAAACAGAGACTGGCACGGCCTGTGGTCCAGGTTGCTTCTGTGCTACTTGTAACGTACTGCGTGCACCTCTTACTTGCTAAAAGCATTGCCTGTGGGCTGTTGGAACCTGCAGACTGTTGACTTGAGTTTGAGGAGAGTTGGAGAATGTATTTCTGGAAACTATGCAGCTAGGAAGGGTGGTGTGAAGACAAATATTCTAAACGGAGAAGCTGACTTTCTCCCCTTCTCTGTGGCATATACTGTTCCTGCTGCTCTGAGATGGTACGTGTTTTACTGAGTTAGAGACTGTCTTACTGCTGATAGTCTGAATCTTATTTGTGTGAATTTCTCCCCTTTAAAAGAGTGTTTCTTATCCGGTAATGGACTGTAACTTAATTAAAATGGGTGATAAGCAGATGTATAAACAATACATTCCCTGTTACAAAGTGTTTTCAAACTAAAAATGTCGTGTTCTATGTGAAGTTCATACTCTTCAGTAGTACTCAAAACACTGGTCTTATTTTAGGCCCTGACTAAATGTTTAAAAATGACTTGAAAACAGGGCTCACTTCTAGATGCTTCACCCTTGAAAGCCTGATCTTGCACTTGGTTTTAGAGACCCAGATCTGCAGAGGATACAGTACAGGATGGAAGCCCTAGTTGTTCCTTTGAACTTTTGCTTTCTTTTTCAAAAGGAAGAGAACAATGTCTTGGCTATCTGTCCTTTTGTCCCTAGGGACCTGGTCTCTGCTGTTCAGTAGTGTGCTTTTCCCCCCTGCTTTTGTTGACTAACTTTGCTCTGGTCCTTGAGGAACAGCAATGGAAAGCTGACCAGTAGCAGAACTAAGATGGCATATATTCTTGGAGTTACACTCTTATGACTGGAAAGAACCGAGCTGATGTATTTTGGGAAATTACAGCCCCTTTGCAAGGATACAGAAACAGACATGTCTGCATCTCATTCTATACCAAAAGTTGCTTGGTGGACTGGCTGAGAAGCCGTGTGCTCAGACTACAGCTCTGAGGAGAACAGACAGGCCTGGGACTGAGACAAGATGCCAGGTGGAGTACACACAGGATTGGACAAGGGTTTTGTTGGGGAAGATGGGGACTAGGTGGGATGGGCTTAACGTCACTTCCTATTGACGCTTCCCCTGTCATCTTGATGTGATGCGCCTATGTAGTCAGCTGTCTGCAGGAAGATGTCTCTACCCCAAAACAGAAGTCTCATCACTGTTGGGTAGCAGTGGGCTCAGCTGTTACACTGTTTGGAGAGCATCTTTCCTGTTTCGCTCTCCCTTTCTCAGTTGTTGTTTTCATCCGTAGTTTTGCTCTAGCAATGATTCTCTCTCAAGCTGGCCCTGTCTGCCATTCTCCAGATCAGATTCAGTTTGAACCTACCTTTAGCCTGTATACTCTTGTCTATTCCTAGCTGGTCTGTGATTTCAACTCGTTTATTTCCCGCTAAACCCTGAGAAGGTTTAGCTTAAAACATTTTTATGATGCTAGACTTGTGTCAGCCCCAGTGTGGCCTCCTGGCTGACATTAGGTGGCCGATTGTTCAGTTTGGTCCATGTATATGTCTGAAGAGTGCTGTCTGAGCCACATCTTTGTAGGGTTTTGATTAGGCAGAGTTGAACAGTTTCCTTTCCCACAGTCTCTGCCATATGGAGTATATAGCTTAAAATGACAGGGGAGGGTGCCTGGAACTGGGACAATCTGCAAACAGACCTGTGCTGACCGCAGGCCATGGTTTATCCTTTCAGCACAGACGTGCGTACTTTTTCCTTGTTCCCCTGACCAGCCTCTCTGCTCTGTCTAGCTCTTCCTTCCAGCAGAAGAGCAGGCGCTCAGGTGCAAAACTCTCAGTGCTGTTCCTAATGAACTACCATAAATCTGTCTTTGCTGTCTTGAGGGCACTTTTGCCCTGGCAAGGTAGCATTCTCTTGAAATGCCGACAGTCAGATGGTTATACTGGTTGCGATTCCTGCTCGTAGCAGTTTGCATTTCAGACTAGCGCTGCAGTTTATGCAGCAGACCTGTTAGTGCATCTCTGTGGCCCTAGGGTGAAGGTCTGGGCTTCCCTGAACGGCGAAGGGAAGAGCCAGTTGGTCCTGCCTGGCCAGTGGCTGTCAGACTGTGAAGGTGGGAGGGTAGCAAACCAGACAGAGAACAGTCTCGGCCAAAAAGACTTTAAAATTCACGGCTGCCATGAGCAAGTAGCCAGTTCTGAATCCTGGTGCCTTTAGGACAGCACCAAAGAATCTTTCTCAGCCCTGAACAGAGGACCAGGAGCTTAAATATTTTGCCAGAAAAAGTTAGGAACTCTTCAATCTGAGTGCACAGATAAGAGGAGAAGCTCCTGTTGCAAAGCCCCTTGATGGTGCTAGAATTTCTTACGGTCAATTTTGTCTTATAATAAAATTCCTCATTCTGGATTAGGTGTGACTAGATGTCTGCTAGTTAACAAGGTGACTGGAGAACCATCTTGTTCCACATGGTTTATTTCTCCAAGTACCAAATCTTGCAGTGTCCCAGCTTCTGCTTCCTTTGCTGCTTAATCTTCACATTCCTCACTTTCACTCCTCCAGACTGTGGACCCACAGCCATATGAATGAAGAGTGTTGCCTGGTGGCCCATGGACTGTAGTTGTCCTCCCACCCCTATCTGTATGCAGTCTGGTGCTCTAAGTTATATCCTTGAAACAATAACTTCCAAGTGTGGACAATGTCTGGGATGGAGGGCTGTGATTGTAGGGTGGAAGAATAAGCTATATGGCTGCTGCCAGCCTGTGGCTCTTTGACCACACGCACCTTGATAGCCCTTCATGGATAGTTCCTGTGCCACCATTCTATGTTGGACTACGTTTGGAAGCATTGGATATCAAAGATCGCAGCCTGTGTGGGAAGGTCATTGCTCAGGGCTGTTGAAACTGGTGTGAAGTTGATCCTGACTCTCAAGTCTGCACCCAGCCTGTTCAGTTTTCTGCAGTAGGAGCTCTCATGTTTTATATCTGTTACGAGCAACACAAAGGTCCCTGGGCTTTTTGAACAACCTGGTGTGTTGCTTTTTGTCCTTGGCCTTATGATAGCCTTGGTATTGGCTTGCAGAGGTGGGAGAAAATGTGTGGCCACCTCAACTTGGATCATTATCTGGCAGACTTGTGTAACCTAATTACCAGAATATTGAGCCTAACAGTTTGTAGCTGACTCCTGATAGCCTTCCAGACTTAGGCACTCATTTATGGAAGATTAATTGATCAAAGTATCATTTCTGATAATGCTTTAAAAATGAATTGAGTAATACAAGATAGACTATATCCCCACTTGGTTTGAAGGCAAACCACAAGCAGATTGTGGTAGTGATATGGAATTCTCTTGATTTCGCTGTCTGTTCTGGGTGGGAAGGGATGGCTGCTACTCATGTGGTTGCATTGCATTAAATTTATTTGCATGTTACTGCCTGTATTCATGGCTGTAGCCAGAACTGCTGACACTGTTGGAGTGATGGGGGAAGACTGTCAAACTACTCTCAGGCTTTATGGTTCTCAAAAGATTACTGGGGAGGGCAGAAAAGAATTTTATTTGAAATGAAGGAAAACTCCAAGGAGAAGAATTTCTTCCTGCCCACCCAGAGATATTAATTCTTTATAGAGCTGTTGCGGTACTAAAATCCAAGGACTTCTGGGGTGTCGAGGAAATACTGTGCTTTAACAGGCCAGAGCACCCTGTGTTGCTCGGTGCCTGGAAGGATTTGTTCAAGGCAGGCACCAGAGTTCTAACGGTTCTGATTTGCATCTTGACAACTGGCTGGTGGAGCTCGGGATGTGGCCCCTGTGTGTGTGCCTGTGGTCTGTAACGCTGTTAGCATGAACTCCTTTTGTGGTAGGTCTCTCTGTTCTCCCTCCCACTGTGCAATCCTGCAGGGCTGATGCTAGCATGGAGACCAGGGTTTTCTCTTGGGGTGCAAGTGTAGGACTGGTTTCCTTTCACAGGACATTTAAAGCTCCTTTCCTCCCTTGCTAGGTTACTCCAAGGCCAGGCTGTATGGAAAAGGACTTTCTTTGGGAGTGTGGCCTTTGCCTCTGGGACGTGAGAGCTTGGTTAGGGGTCAGGGTGCCGTCCTCTGGGAAGCATGTGCTGGTTGCAGGAGGTCTGCTCCCTCCCTTCTGGAGGGCACCCTGCCAAGGAAAGCAGGCTCTCGGGCAGAAGCGATTGCACTGAGAAGGTTGTGTGCTGTCCTGGCTGTTCCTGGAGGAAATGGTTGGGCATTTCTGCTTTGCAGAAATCAGCATAGAATAGCTAAGGCAGTTAGTGCGGAGCAGGACCCTGGCTTTCATAGCCTGTGGAGCCAAAGCTGAGGACAGGAGGATCCTGGCTGAGCCTGGGGAGAGGTGCCCCTAATGATAGGGAGGGCGATGCGGTTGGGAAGGCGTGCCTTGTTTGAGGTGGAGGCCAGTAAAATATGAATCACGTCTGTTTGAAGTAGTGATGAAATCCCAGATGAAGCTTTTCTGTAATACCTGGCCAAACAGTCTGGTGTGCTTTAGTTTTCCTTTTTCCCTGGTCAGAACGGTCAGTCCTGACCTACTTTTAGCAATGGCCGTTCTGTTGAACGCTGCCCAGTGCTTAGCTGTACGTACGGCAAACACGTTATCTGTTCTATTCAGGCTTCTGAGTGAGAAAAATTTCCATCAAACATTTAGCAGACAGGGACGAGCTGTTCCCGGACGTGAGACTGTTGGTGTGTTAAACCCAATCCTGCCACTTCTGTGCACCGTGGCTCTGGCCTTTGCTTCAGTTCTCCGTCATCTGAGGATGGTGTTTGCTTGCTTCGCTGCTGCGTTGTGCATTAACTTTGTGCTGCGCTGTCAGGATTCAGTCAGATGGTATCTAAATGTTGATATGATAGATAATAATGCCTTTAGTCAATGAGGTTAAGGTTCCGACTTCCTAAATATGCAATTAGCCAGGGTTAAAGTTACATTCTTAATACTTAAAAATAAAAGTCTATAAATGTACCGTAAAATAAGAAGTTTAAAGAGAGCTGTCATCCTGGGGCAAATTGCAAAGCTCTGTGTCGCTCAGTATCCTGTCTTTGACAAGAGCCAGGAGCAGATGCTTAATGAGGACTGTAAGAAACAGGGCATGTATAATGTGGTGGGATTGAGTGGGGTTTTATTTCTACTGCCCTCCTCAATGACTCCCAGCTTATGACCATCATCAGTTTAGGGTCTTCCTTGGCCAGGACTTGTATCTAATCATCTAATCTTGACTACATCTATTCTCCATTAATTTATGTAATTTCTCTTCTAACTTGTTTATGTTTCTAGTCTCCATGACATCCTACAGCAATGAGCTCTACAATTTAATTACGCATTTTAAATGTTGTTTAAAATATTCTACATCCAGTGATAATATCCTTGAACCAGCTTAGAAAAGTTGTCTGTAACTTTGTGGGTGATCTCTTGTTTCTGCATTGTAAGACATGGCAGTCGATTATTCAGTGTTTTTCATCTCGATGCTGTCATGTTTCAGATGTCTTAACCGGGGGAAGATGTGGAAAATGTGTTTGTCCATCCAAAGTCCTGCTCTGCTCGATCTCTCCTTATACGGGAGCTGCTCCATGCTTTTGATCATCTTTGTTGTCCTTTTTGTCATTCTGTCTCCTTTTTCAGATGTGGGAATCAGGACTACCTGCAGCATTCAGCAACATAATGGTGATGCGAGTTTTCTTTCGTAATTGCTCCGAAGGTTGTGTTTGCCTTTTTGCTTGATACTTAATACTGAACTGACATACCAAGTTTCCAAAGTTTTCCTGAGTGGTAGCAGCTGACTTGGATCCTGTTGTGTTTATGTAACTATAATGTGTTGTGTTGGCTTTTGTATTTATTGACATATAAGATATTGTCTAGCTACTTAAGAGTGCATGAATTCTGTTACTTTTTGCAGTCTTTTCTGAATTTGATTGTCATGAATAATTTTTTTAATAATAAAATTTTGCCACTTCTAAGTGGACAAAGTGGGACATATTCCTCTTAGATCTTATGTGAATGTACTGAACTGCTCAGGTTGCAGAACAAATTATTGGGAGATCTCACTGATAATCTTCCTCTGATGGGAAACTCTTTTGGTTTCCTTTCTTTTAAGTACTTATTAAATCATGATAGGGACTGTAACTTTAATTCCACAATAGCTTAGCGCTTTTTTTTTTGAGAGACTTAGCTGACAGTTCTTTTAAAATCAGTTTAGTTCATATTGAACAGGTTAGAAACTGGCTTTTGGATCTCAGTTAACTGGAAATGGGAAATCTGCCTTTGGAATTTCCTGGGTACTGCAGGGATTTCTCGCTGCTCCAATATTAGTCTGAATTGGATTCTTGAACTTCTGCAAGCAAATCTGTTTCTACAGGTAGTGATAGGTTTAGATTTATGTAGATTTGTGTAGAAATGGTGGATTTGCTCGGCAGAGTGAATTGGATGGGTAACTTTAGCGAGCTCTGCTTTCCCAGCAGGGTTCTATTACAGTTGGATTAAACCTGTCTAGGCTCTCTGGATGTACACTGCACTTTAAAGGCTAGAGAGCAGGGTATTTTTTTTCTAACTACTTGCCTGGAAGAATATTTGAGTCACTGGTGGTATTTGACGGGATACAAACTTCACATGTGAAGTGGCAGCTAGAAGAGCAAGAGGTGGACTGAACTGGAGAAAGTGATGTTTGCTCTGTGTGCAGCCTTAGAAAGCCAAAGGATAGTGATCTGGATCAAGTACCGTGAAAAGGGGCTGGTCATCCAGGTCAGGTACCTTAAAAAAAGGATGCTGATAAACTGGAAAGGGCTCGGAAAGCTGCCAGAAAAAATTATTTCTGACTGAGGAGGCTCGGACTACCTAATGTATCCATCCAAAGGCTGCAGTCTGCGATTCAGGAAGACCAAAAGCTGTCAGGGTGCGTAGGGGAAAGATTCTCTTATGCCTGTCTGCCCTTATACTACTTCTTAGGCATCTGTTATTGTCTGTTGCTGGAGCCAGGGTTCCTGTGTAGGTGGACCTCTGTCTGAGTTAGAATAGCTGTTGTTATCTTTTTACCCAAGGAGGATTAAGGAGGAGGATTAATTTTCAAACTGTTAATGCAAAAAGTGACAAGAAGGTTTTTTGACTTGAGACGTCCTGTGACAAGCAGAGCGAGGCAAAATGACAAGGCATTTTACTTGGGGTAAATAACCCTCGGGGATCAGTGTGCTGGGACAAGGTGGTAGTTTCTGTGATTTAGGAACCCTGAGAAAAAACTCAGCTTTCACTGGGAGACTTTAGTCAGGAGCTCGTGAGCTAAAAGAAGAGGTGGCTTGGTGGTGGTGTTTGGTTTGATTACGCAGAAAGTTGGAGCAGATCCTAAAGGACTCTAGTCTTCAAATGTGTAACACTGGCATAAAGTTGTCCTTTGGTTGTGTTAAGATACTGAGAAACTGCCGGCTGACTTGATTTCCCATTTTAAAAACGTACATACATCATGGTACTTGAGTTCACATTTCGTTAATGTCTGAGAGGATGGTGAAGTGAAAAGTCAACCCTCAATTTACAATGACACAGTATCTATGAAGAAAGCTTCTTTTAACAGCAAGCAGCTTGTGGTTGCTTTCTATTCCTTGTAAAAGTTCGTGTAGTTTGTCTTGATTTCTAGAAAGCTCACTATTTAACATCGTATTAATCATTAAGTCATGAACCGTTCGTACAGGAGCTTAAACTAGTGTTTGTAACACATTTTCATGTGTACGAAGGAGAGTTTGGTTGTGCTAGAGCTGTTTAGGGGAAATACCCGTCCACTACCATCAAATAATTCCAGTATGGCTAAAATTAATATTTAGGTAGGCCCAGGGGTGTAGAAGAACTTTTTACAGTTTTCCCGAAGAACCCTAACAAAGCACAAGCATCATTAAAATGGCAGTAGTATCACAATGTTGGCAAAATATTTTGTGCGACATTCTTTTAGTATAACTTCTTCAACCCCCATCCAGAAAAGTACATTGTAATGGTCAGCAGCAACTGTCAAGGGCTTAGCAAACATAATTTTCCCAAGTGTTCATCTAATAATGCTGTTAATTCGGTAGCCCGAAAGTACAGGCTGTCTGCCACTTTCCCTCGCTGTTTCAGATTTGATATTTTGTCTTTAGAGGGTTTAGGGTTTGTTTGTGGTGGGGGTTTTTTTTTTGTTGTTGTGGGGTTGTGTTTTTTTATTTTGACGTCAAAATTGTCTGTGCCAGTCCTGCCCCGACAGGATGGCTTGGACTTGGGATTCTCCTTGGGATCAATTTTATTTGGGAAACAGAGGTTTGTGTTCATCTCTGCTGGATCTGCTGGCTGCAAGTGTTCTTAAACAGCAGAGCAGGGAACTGGCCTGGTAGTAGTAAATAAGACTCCAAAAAAGATTTATTTATTTAATGGGAATGTCGTCTTTCACAGCAGAAGTCAGCAAGTCTCTGTTGAGCATATGAAACTCAGAACAGGGGTTGTAATTCAGGGCTTTTGTGCAGAAAATACAGCAGCAGTCGTCTTCCTGCTGCTGGGTGATTTGAATGTGCTGGAGCATGAGGGTCATCGCGCAGCTGGAAGAATTATGCTTTTAATTTTTAAATCTTTTAGTGCCCTCGCTGTGGGTTGGCTCTGCAAATGCTATGGTGGAAACTGCAGGTGCAAATTTCAGGGACTTTTTTTCTTTTTTTTCCAAGGATAATTCTGCTGGGATTGGTGTTGAGTGTGAAATCTAGCCTGGAAGTTGGAACATTATCTGACCTCTCCATGTTTGGGGCATAGGATGTGGTATTAGGGAAATAATCTGTGAGGATTGAAGTCATCTTTACGTGTTGATATGCTGTTAAAATGTGTCCAAATGAGTTCTGTGGTTTTGTTCCTCAATAAACTAGTAAAGTCTCTGAGAGGGGATACGTGAGGTCAGAGAGGTAAAAATAGTGCTACAGAAAGCATGGTCTTATTTCAAATTCCAAGTGACAAAATAGTGCCCTTGCTTCTGCGTTATTGGTTGTTGTTTTGTGGATGCGATATAAATATTCTGTGGCAGGACTGACTAATCCTCTAGCCCTTCTGTTGTGATCCAGATTAAATAAATGAAAACTCAGAAGTATCATTTGGATATTAATATTTTACAGTGCGTTAGAGGCAATGTTCAGAGTATTGTCTGGAACATTTTCCTATTTAACGGGAATTCATCAAAAAAATGGAATATTTTAAAAGAATCTTTAAGCCTTGGCAATTGCTTTCAGAATTAATTAAAGGCTACACACTTTTAGTGCAATCTGTCTGTAACAGCTGTGTTATACGCTAGCAGCGAGCACAGGAAGCAGAACGGTTCAGTAAATCCATAAAGAGCTCAGAAGTGTAGCCTGTCATGAAACCATCAGATTTAAATGTAGGTTATCCTCCTCCTTCCTGTCCTCCCAGCGAGGTTGTGATGGGCTCAACTGAAGAGCAAGAAATAAAAAAATGCTGGTGGTGCCCATGTTTGAGAAACAACTTGGCAAATTGAATCAAAAGACACTGCTGGCTTTTTATCTCAGTTTTCACATAGAATGGGAATGCTTCGAACTACTGGCAGCCAGACTCATGCTCATTTCTAATCTGTGTTTGCTCACCTAGCAATAAATACAAGTTCATTTGGTAATGGCTCTTCAGCAAAGAGCAACAAAAGAGCACTGCGCTCAGTGTTTACCCATTGCTCAGAGCGATTAGGACCAGCGTGCGGGACATGGTGTACTACCTTGAACAGCCTGTACTATCTCTTTTTTGTCTTCTCAGCTGCCCTCTGTGTTCCCAGAGTCATGAGGACTAGATAGTAGCTTTTTTACCTGGAACACCTCTGAGGACTACCTCTTAACAAAATGGCTTCTAGGGGATATTGGTGAGTGAAAGAACAGCTTCACGTCAGAGACTTGACCGCAGCAGGATCTGCTTTTGATTGTGGTTCTGCTGGAATGAAGGGCTAGTTGCTTTTCCATCTCTTTTCCAGTACAGGTGCTCCAATAGGTAAAATGCTTTCAGTGAAACATTAGGGATAGATTCAACTAGCAGATCTTTGTCCAGGCTTTCTGATCTGTTTTCTAGAGTGGTGTCATGTGCTGGGTTTTGAGCTCAACCACTGGCGGCACATATGAGCATAAGTTCTGCCTTGGCAGTCGTCAGTGACTGTATGTGGTGGACAGAGCAAAGTCTTGCAGCTTGTCGGCATGACCTCTAGCCAGAAAGCCAGTATTTCCGAATCCATAAATTCCAAAGACACATGCCGATTTTGCTGTGTAAGTGCTGGCATAGGAAGGTTGCATTAGCTAGAAAGAAGATTAGAGATTCCTGTAAGTGGTCTAGTGTAATGATGTCTTGTGATCCTCAGCTGCTTCCAGATCAAAGACTCTCTTCTCTGTCAGTGTGGCTCTGTCACAATGTAGTCGAGCTTCTGCTGTTGGATGGTCATCAGGCTATTGTTTTGTTTGGAGACATCTTAAGCTTTGAAACTGAGGAGACTCCAGACAGAGTTGCACAAGAAGCCATCGTGACATCTGCGCGATGGCTGTGCAGAGGTACCAAGGCAGTCGTGTGATTAAGGAGTTCCTTGAATAAAGCTTTCTCCAATAAAAATGGTAAGAATGCATAAAAAGTAACCCAGGCAAGATATCCTCTGCTGATATAAACCCGAGGTGGTACAGCTAAAGTTAGACTGAAGGTCGGAGCTCTGCATGTATCTACTTGCTGGCTTTATAAATACCCCTCATCATGCTTCACAGATAACATCTCCCACGTGATGAGGACCTCTGTCAAGCGCTACAACGCACTCTCTCACCACCCTGGAAAGAGACTCCATGGCTGGATGAGGGCTGTTTGCGAGTCTGGGTGAAGCAGAGTGCGTTAGAGGCGCTGAGAGCAGAAAACACTAAGTGTCCATTATCAGGGCAAACAAAAGCCCCAGTGTGCACATAACCTAAACACAGTGCTGGTACGGTGTGAATCGGCGGCTGTGTGCGCTGGGGGAAAGCTGGCAGCCTAGAGCCAGCATTCCTGCGTGTGGGTGTATCCTGACAGTGCTGCCTGCTTACCTACAATAACCATGTGAAGCGGAGCTTTTCCAGAGCTTCACAAAGCCTATATTTAATAACGTGTTGTGTTTATAATACCTTCCATCCACTGGATTTCACAAGTAGACTAATCCTCTCAGCTGGTCTTTTGGTAGAGCAAAGATGCCTGGTTTACTGACAAAGGAGCTGGAAAGCAGACTTCTGTGGTTTCTTGGGGTTGTTTTTGTTTTTGCAATAGCAGTGAAATAAAAGATGGATCTAGAGTCTTACGGTTACTGTTCTCACCATTGCTACTGTGTCTTCTGCATGCTGTGTGCTGGATGTTGTACAGAACAAGTGTAAGACACAGTTTGTGTGGTGAGAAGTTTGTGACCTAGATTGGGTAACTCAGGCAGTAAATGCTGGGGTGGTCTTCTGCTGAGATGCTGCAGATCTTTTTCCACCTCTGTGCTCTAAGCATTTGTGGGCTAAGAGCACTCTGAGCTTACCGAGAAGATCCAAGAGGGATGATGCTGTAGGAGGGAAGTGATGATAGCTTTCTTAGCTTTAACTACAAAATTAACATCACCGCCAAGGAGCCGAGTTGCCAGAACGAGCACAGCAGATTACAGGCCAGTTCTGGAGGAGATGCTGTACCCATCAGTTCTGAGCCTCTGGCCCAGCTTGGCCTCTGTGTAGCTGTATGTAGCTTTGATACCTTGTCTGCAAGAGGGAGGGCGAGGAAGTAGATTCACAGCTGCACCACCACCTACTTCTCAGTTCAAATAAGGTGGTACTCATAGTGAATGATGAGTACTTGCAGCTGCTGCCCATCCTCCATGGGGAACGCATTAATCTAAATGTTTCAGGTAGTTATTACCACATTTCCATCGTGCTGTAGGATTCCCTATTCAGGACAGTTGCTCCCATCTGTGGCATGCCTTGAGTGGGTCCTGCTGGGTTTCAAGAGGGGTTGATCTAAAGATTCTCTGGAAGGGAGCAGAATGGGTCTGGTGGTTCCCTGGGTCTGTCCAACACCCACCCCATCTGGCCTTACCTGCACTTTGGGGCATGGGACAAAGAAGGAGCGGAGCATCATTCACAGAGCAGACACATTTAGATCGCCTTTTCAGAACTGGTAGAGTTGCTGTGGAGAGATGAGTACCAGCAAGAGACCTCTTCCTCAAAGACTGCTGTAACAAGTGAGCAGGGTAAGGTGATCTTCCCCTACTGCATCTACCCAGGGAGACGGGGGCCAAAGATGGCGTGGGAAGGTTCCTTCTGAAGCGTTCCTGGAAGAGCCTTAGACTCAAAAGAGTCTGATAGCCGTAAGTGATAAGAAAGAGAAGGCTTAATTATGATATCTAGATTAAATACAGAGTAATGGGGTTATTAGTTTGCTCTGAATCAGGTGTCAGCTACAGTGTATTTAAAGAATGGTCCTGCAGGTTGTGTTTGCCTTGGACAGTGGTTTGTGTTACTGTGGTGTTGCTCATTAACAATATGTGCGATGTGCTGGCTGCTAGAGAATGTGGGTCCTGTCCTGGAGAACTTCCAATACAGCATCATAGGAAAGAGTTGTGCAGGAGTATGGTTAAACACAGCTCATTCTGATGTTACAAGTATAGTGATCAACTTCAGTGCTTGAAACACCTTCTGGTACAGCATAGATCAGACCTTTCTCCTTACGTTATGTCCCTGGATTGATGAATATATGCTTTGGACTGTTTGTTCAGCAAGTTTAGACCATGTCATGGGCTTGTGAAGAGGAGCTTTCCCCAGTTTCACCCAGCAGTCTCTGGGAAAGCCCCCAAGAACATTACTTGCAATACTGAAGCTGTACCTGTCATCTTAGTATGGAGGTGATCAAGTAAAGTCTCTGACACTCCTGCAGACCTCTTTCTCTTGGTGTTTCTGCAAATGTCCTGTGTTGGCTCTTTGTGTTTAGTTCTCTGCTTACATGGTTATTTATGTCTTCTTTGCCCACTTCTCGTAATAAGGGTGCTGTTGAAGGATTTTCATGAGTGTTAAACCTCACTCCTGGTTTACAAGGAGTTATAACAGCTTTTCCTTTCTGCAGAGTGTTTACCATGCCTCTGGGAACGTTCCTCCTTCCTGTTCTCTGTTTCTTGGGAGCAGCAATTCCACGGGGACTGCAGTATGTCACATTCTCACGCAACGCTACGAAATTCCTCCACCTTTCTATGGACTTGGAATCTGGGACCATTTACTTGGGAGCCACCAACTTTCTCTTTCAGCTGACATCTGACTTGCTGATGAAGAACGTGGTTCAGACCGGACCAGTTCTGGACAGTAAAGATTGCCTCCCTCCTGTCTCAAAGCTCGAGTGCCCTCAGGCACACCACACCGACAATCACAACAAGCTGCTGCTGGTGAACGCAGTGCAGAAGGAGCTCATTGTGTGTGGTAGTGTGCACCAGGGAATCTGTGAGAAGAGGAGCCTCACATCCATCGACCACGTCCTCTTCCGACCAGAGAGCCCTGGTGACACTCAGTACGTTGCTGCCAACGATCCCAATATCACAACTGTGGGGCTCATAGCCTACTCAAAGGATGAGGTCCCCTTGCTGTTTGTGGGACGAGGGTACACTAGCCGAGGAGTTGGAGGAGGGATTCCTCCCATCACTACCCGAAATCTCAGGGCCCACGGAGGCGATGTTCAAGCAACAGACTCTCATTCAATTTTCTCCTATGAAGAAACAGCAAAACTGGCTGTGGGCCGGCTCTCTGAGTACAACCACCATTTCATTAAATCCTTCACTTATCGCTCCAGCGTCTATTTCCTATTCTACCGCCGGGACCTCAAGTCTCAGTCACGTGAGTACAAGACCTACATCTCACGAATCTGCCTGGATGACTCGCATTATTACTCGTATGTGGAGTTACCTCTGCTCTGCCAGAGCAAAGCCAATACATACAGCCTCCTGCAAGCAGCCTATGTCACCCGGCCGGGGGAAGGCCTGGCCCGGGGGCAGCTGGACACCGAGGGAGAAGTGCTGTTTGCAGCCTTCTCTGCCTGGCAAGCTTCTTCTGGCAAACTGAGCGAGGAGTCTGCGCTCTGTGTCTACGCAATGGAGGAGGTGGATCGCCTGACCAACTGGACTAGGGATGTTTGCTACATGAGAGATGGGAGGTCAGAAGAAGGGACAGAAGTGGCGTATATTGAATACGATGTCAGTTCCAACTGTGTCCAGCTGCCAGCGGTAAGTGGCTTTGCCCCTTTGCCAGGGTAAAGAATAGTCTGCAGCGTGTTCCTGTGTCGCTTGGAGTTCCCGAAGTCAGCCCGTTTCCTGCAGACGGGTGTTCAAATCTGTTTGGGCTCAGGCTGTCTCTTTGCTGCCCCAGCAATACGATGTAAGAACCGTGGTGTCCTGCTGAAGCAGAGCCTGTCTCATTGCTGCTGCGGCGCTCTGCCCCGCGAGGGCAGGGTTTCTCGCAGGGGTTGGCTGCGTGTGGCAGTGGGGAGGGCAGCCAGCATGGCCTGGCCCTAAGGCCTGTCTCGTGGAGTCGTACCGGGCAAAAGCACTGAAGCTGCAGTTCAGGCTGTTCTTTATCAGTGTCTTCACGTCCTGGTTGGCGCTGCAGGGAGGGAGAGCAGCTACGTGCATGTGCGCCTGTGTGTTGGAAAGGGAATCTAAGGGGCGTGCTGGGACCCTGTTGCTTATGTGGAGGTGCACCTCAGAACAGCTTCCTCCTAGGGCACTCGGGAACAAAAAAGAATATAAGCAAAAAGAAGTATCAACAAAATCCTAATTTCCTGTAGACTGCATTAGTCCTGCAGAATTTCGTGCACAAGGAGGACCTTCTCTTCTTTGTCTCTAAGCTAAGAGGTGATAATCCTTCTTTAAATTCTACAACAAAGGCATGATGGGATGTTGCAGGATAAAAATGTGAACCAAAGTGGCAGTGACCCTGAATCCTTGCAGCCACGTTGAATCTGTCAGCCACGCTGGCTGGTGCTGCGATATCGGGGACGGTGTCACAAACACAGAGCAGCAGCGTTCTCCCCGGGCGGTGCTGGATGCAGTATCCCAGCGTGAGGCTCTGTGGTTGTGAGCAGCCTGTTTTCACCAAGGGCGTTGCTAGTCCTGAGCAGAACAGCATGTTATCTTGTGTCTTCCTCCTACAGAACAGGCTGTCCAGATAATTGCCTTTTCCCACTCTTGTGCTACAAAGAGCAAAGTGCTACCGCAGAGCTTTGGGAGTCTCTGGGTTTGGATGTGTGATCCGAAACCAATTTTAAAATTATGATTTTCCTTTCAGTAGCTGAAGCTGACTGTAGAATACTTGTGGGACAAGGGAAGGGTAAAGAGCAGGTTTGGAGCAGGACAAATGTAAGGTCAGGAAGAGTAAGAGTTGGGAAGCAGGAAACTACCCAGCTTGATGTCCTGCTTGCGCAGTGTTTCTTAGCCATGCCCCATGTGTCCTTTGCAGGGCTGCATGGAAGGAACTGTCACAGGTGACTTTTAGGGCAGCTTGAGGGAGTTAAATGTCAAACTGGTGTGATCACTTCAGAAAAATCCCTCATTCAAGGTGATGTCGAGTTGCCCCCATACCATCTGATCCGAGAAGTGGGTGCACAGGGTGGGAGAAAAAGGCCAGTCTCTGCTGCGTGATTCCTGGCGCATCATCCCAGGGTCCCAGCTGCACGGTTTGGCACTAGTGGGCTGGCTAAAGTATGGCATCTTATTAACAAGTGTGTCCAATGATATGTAAATGTCCTAACAAACTTTATCCTTCACCATTCAGTACATGGTAGCGGTTGTCGTTAAGATTGTATCTAACAACACGTAAGGGTCAGTGCCAGCTCCAGCCCGCGCCATTCAGTGCTGACTGGATGCGGCTGTCAATGAACATTTTATGCAGGGCCAGTTTTAACTTGGTTTCAATGGTGGCAGCTTGTGCTGTATGTAAGGATAATGCTAATTAATTTCACGTTTTTCTGCCTCCAAACCAGCCCGTGCACAAGGTATGCTGTTTTTCCTAGTTAGCGCTGCCTCCAATGGTTAGCCCACTGGGAGAGGCTGGGACTGAGTTTTACAGTTCAATACAATCTCTTCAACTGGAGAAAAAAACCAAATGTTTGTTTTTGTGAGGATTTCAGAACTGGTTCATTTGTTCAGTTTGCTGGAGATCCATTACTCTTGAGATGCAGGAGATTATGTAGATGCTGTTAGTGACTTGGTAATTGGAAGTGTGAAACATGTTTCTGCAAGGCTTGGGAAGGCTGCATATCTTCTGTGGGTGCGGTTTCCAAGGTATGTAACTTGTCCTTTTGCACCGAGCTTTCAGTCCTCTTCGTGCACAGATACGGATTTGTCCTATTGTTGCTTCCTACCTGCGTGACGTAGGATGTGCACACCAGACTTCATGGCAGCAGCTTCATCCAAACTCGCTGCATCACAGTAGGACCCTAAGTCATCCCTGAAGTGTATTTTCTGCTACATTGCCAAGATGTTATTTGCTGAAAAAAAATTCAGATCCTCATAAATAATTCCTAATAAATCTGATAGGAACTGGACAGCTGGAGAAATAGAAATCTTCAAGTTGCAAGAAGGTAATTGGAAGAAGGTTAAGAATCAAATGACAGAGCTCATGATAAAAAAATGTACCTGTCACTAAAAATGAATGATAGCTTAAAGGATGGGAAAAACTAACAATCATTAAAAGTCGTATCGTCCTCTGAGGCTTTAAGGCAGAGCCTTATGCCAAGTGTGCAGAAAATCAGTTGAATTAGTATTTGAAAGGAAAAAGATAAAGTGTCAGAATGAAAGTAGTGCTGACTGGTATGGTTTCTTATGTGGAACTGCCGTGTCAAGCCTTGCTTCCCTGCTAAGACAGCAATGTATTTGAGAAGTGAATAGAGGTCAGCAGGTTAAATATAATTTACCATGGGATTTCCATAGACTTTATCAGAAGCCCTGGATCATTTTCCGTTTCTCCAGGAAGCAGTCAACTATTAAAAAAAACAAACAAACAAACAAAAAAACCCACCACAAACAAAACCCCTTAACACAAAACTAAGACCAAACAAACAAAAAAAAAACCCAAAGCCAAACAACAAAAAAACCCCAGAGAAATGGGAAGAGAGGGGGAGAAAAGGGTCAGATTTTCTGTGGGGTCGGCGAGAGGTGATAAGCAGATGCCTCAGGAATGCCACGTTGTGCCGTTATCGCTGACGTCCGCGGGGGCAGCTCCATTGCCTGGTGCCGAATGGTACCGTGCAGCTCAGGGCTGCCAAATGCAAAGCCACGGACACCAGGCAGAAGGAACAAGTAACCCTGCTCACAAGGAGTCTAAATTCCAGCACGTTTCCCAAGGCAAGAGGGAGAGCTGGAATCAGTGTGGACTGCGCAGTTAATGCCTCTGCTCCACACGTAGCTTTGGAAGAGAAATTAGGAAGGGGCTGGAAAGGAGGGTGAAAATATTATCCATAAGGGCTTTCATGATGAAAGTCATTAGTTTACACAAGCCACATTGTTTGAAGACAAGCCACTGATTGATTAAAAGATGATGGTTGTAATAGTAATTGTTGGGTGAATGATTCTGCATTCAGTTCCCAAAAGGATACTGTAAAATTAAAGTGGACACAGAACAAGGCGTCAAGAAAGAGACAAAGCAATAAAGGAACTATCCTAGACGAGACAGAGTTTGTTACA
Organism: Psophia crepitans; assembly: GCA_013399095.1. NCBI lineage: Eukaryota > Metazoa > Chordata > Aves > Gruiformes > Psophiidae > Psophia > Psophia crepitans. The sequence goes on along the minus strand of VWZZ01001500.1, from coordinate 46,656 downwards.
TAGGAAAAAGATGAATCATAATGGAATATCTTCTCTCTACACATACAAATAGTAAGTAAGTTAACAGCTTTCATTCTCTCTCCTTTAGAATTCAGTAAGTGACGGTTTGGTGGAACTGGGAGGGACCTAACTGGAACAGAAGGATGACTGTTTTTGCACAGTGCTGTGGAGTTAATTTTCAGAAATCTCGTAAGACTCAGAAGAATTGAAGCAGTGTGCAGAGATGACTCTCGTTTAGATTTTTTTGTGGGCCTCTGGCTGTGTGCACTTGACGATTTCTGTGTGTAGTTAGTAGGCTCTTTGGAGCAGGCTGTGTTTATGTATGTCCTGATGCTTTGGGATTCTACTTTGGGCTTAGAATTTGTAGGCGATACAACAGAACTGTGCTAACTGTTGGAGGCAATGCTTGTGACCAGTACTTTGCACGGGAAGCAGGAATTCTCATCTTTTTGTTTTGTTCTGGAAAACACGATGAAATCTTCCTCAAAGCTGTATCGTGGCAGTGTGCAGCTGGTAAAGTTTTTTGGAAAACTTATGTAGCATGTTGATGCATTTCATTACTGATGCTCAATGGAGTTGCTGAAATGGCTGCAGGATTCTGTGAGGGTACAAACCGCCAACATACTGAAACTAATCATTAGAAGATGAGGGTTTTTACTCTCAGTAAAATAGCTTAGAACCTGATTTTACTGCTGGGGTACCTGTTTAAGGAGTTTGGGTGGAAGGGGGTGGTGCAAAGTGCTAATGTTTCTTGTATCCATGGCTTTTTGTACTGATTTCCCTGTTCTTTCCACTCCCCAAAAAGGACACCCTCTATGCGTACCCTTGTGGCTCTGACCACACTCCCAGCCCTATGGCCAGCCGGGTACCCTTGGAAGCAGCCCCCCTCCTGGAGAAAACAGAAGCCCGTCTGACAGCTGTAGCAGTGAATGTGGAAGATGGCCACACCATTGCTTTTCTGGGAGACAGCAGAGGGAGGCTGCACAAGGTATGATCTGGGTAGGAAGCAAAGAAGATAAAAGTAATCAGGGATGCTCAGGTGGAAGGGGGGAAAAAAGGCGATTTCTCTTGTCCCTTGGGAAGTCAGGTTGCTACTAAAGATCATTCTTATCAGATGGTCTCTTCTCATACTGAACTGAGAACATAGATGCCCCAAACAGAGGTCACATTGCCTTTGGTTACATCTGCATTAAGCCAGCATCGGGGCTGGAGCATCCTACGTGGCTTCCACAGGTATTGCTGGACACATGCTTTGGGTGTCTGGAGTCACTGCATTGAGATTTTGGTGGGAGATTGAAATTCTCACATGCAGCAGAGGTTCCAACTTGATCTTGATGTAGGATGGGTGCCCTCAAGTCCTGCTGTGATGTTTGGCCTGCATACAACTGTGACTCTCTTGCAGGTGTACTTAGGAGCAATGGGAGATGCGCATATATACTCTTCTTTAGCTATCCAATTAAATAGCATGGTGAGTGGAGACCTGCTGTTTGACCAGTTGCAAGAGCACCTCTTTGTCATGACCCCATCAATGGTAAGAGCAATAAAATCCCTTCCACAGAAGAGTTGAAAGCGTTTGAGCTCCAGACAAGCTACTGACGGGAGTGCAGGAGGCAGAGAAGCGGCGTGTATCGCTAAGCCTGTGCCAGGCAGCAGCTGCCTGCCAGTCTGGCCTACAGGGATGGGGACTGGCCTTTTGCAAAAGCGGGAGGAAGCGTGGAGGAAGTTGTCTTATGCTAAACTGTTTGCATGCTCGTTTCCTTAAGTCAGGCTGTATCAGCAGTGATGGAGAAACGTGAACTGCAGGCTGTAAAAGGGTGCTCTGCTGGCATGAAGACAAGGGACTGCAAATTCCTGGGTTCCTCTGTGTTGAGCAGGAACTGTTTGGACATCAGTTCGCATCTCCATCTGAGCAGAAGAATGTGAGCCGCCTGGGTTCACAAGTAATGTGACCTGCCTTGGTTTTGCAAAAGATTAAAAAGAGAAAAGGGAGGGTGTGTGTAATTAAAACTGTGGCGCTTCTCCTGGTTTTAATCAGTTAAAAGATTAAGCTGTTCTTCTGCAGGCATGTAACCTACAAAAAGCAGAAATATGTGGGAAATGTCTTCAGATAACAGCAGTGCCTCTGACCTGGTATACAGTAACAGTCTAGCAGATGAAATCAAGCTGTGTAAGGAACCACGCAAGGCACCTCTGCCTCTCTTCTCCTGCTCCCTGTAATTCTGTTTGTGCCCAGTGGCGCTTGGAGGAGATGAGGCATTGCGACGCCTCAGGTGCTTGGGATATTGGAGTCTGCGGAGTAGGAAATCCAGCCATGAATACTTTATTTGAGAGGATTTGTACCACACCACTCATTAGCTCCTTGAGCTGGAAAGGAAAGAATCTTCCTAGCAAAGGAAAAAGCAGCACTTGAGTTACTCTGAAGGAAAGAACAAACAAAAAAGGAGAGCGTGCTGGAAAACCATTGCTTCCCTTCACCACCCCCACCCCCCCACAGTGCACTTTGAGATACTCAGAAATTTTGTAACACTTCAAAGCAGGAGTTGAAATCTGTGAGTGGAAGATGATTAGGGAAATCTGAAATATATCCTTAACAGTAATTGTTCTGTCAATTACAAAATGCAAATTACATCATGTACTTAGCAAAAGTAATAGGTCGGGGATTAGAAGTTGGTATTTGAAAGTAACTGACAGTGTAGGAGCTGAAGTGTAGTACTGGATTAAAGAGAGGGCAAAAGGCTGAAATCAGCAAGGATAGTAAGTTAAAGTAGAAGTGTTTGGCAAGTAAAACTTGGCTCCAGATGACAGAAGGTTTTTGTTCTACATTGATCAAAGCTTCTTGGTCTACTCTCAGTCAAAATGATAGTTCTGCCAGATTGAGCTGGGCAATAGTGCAGATGGATTCAGAGGCCTCAACTGGAGCTGCTGTCTCCAGCTTCAGTCCACCTACCTGTCAAGAGAGAAGTTCTACCATGACAGAGTCCAGAAAAGCAAAAGAGTGGTATTCAGTCTGCTATTCTTTGATCCATTTTGTTAAAATACAGTTTTATCACTAAATAAAGTCTCCTTGCAAAAAGAAGAATCACAGAATCTTTAAGGTTGGATAAGACCTCTAAGATCAAGTCCAACTGTCAACCCAACACCACCATATCTACTAAACCGTGTCCTGAAGTGCCATGTCTGCACACTTTTTGAACACCTCCAGGAACGGTGGGGGAGCCCGATCCAATGCCTGACCACTCTTTCAGTGAAGACATTCTTCCTAATGTCCAATCTAAACCTCCCCTGAAGCAACTTGAGGCCATTTCCTCACTACAACCTCCTTTCATGTAGTTGTAGAGAGCAATAAGGTCTCCCCTGAGCCTCCTCTTCTCCAGACTAAACAATCCCAGTTCCCTCAGCCGCTCCTCATAAGACCTGTGCTCCAGACCCTTCACCAGTTTCGTTGCCATTCTCTGGACACGCTCCAGGGCCTCAATGTCTGTCTTGTAGTGAGTGGCCCAAAACTGGACACAGCACTCAAAGTGCGGCCTCACCAGAGCTGAGTACAGGGGGACAATCAGTTCCCTACTCCTGCTGGCCACGCTATTCCTGATACAAGCGTGTCACAGATAACCCATTAATGGCAATATGCTTTGCTTGCCTCAGTACAGCCTGATTAAAGTTTAGATGTCCTTCAGTATGTGAAATGGCTGTTCGGAAGGGCTTTGGAAACTTGTTCCTTTTTTCCTTTAATTTTATGCAATATCAGGGCTTAAGAAGTTGTTTCAGTGAGCGTGCAGATGGTGGGACTTGGTAGTTAGGCAGAAGAAGCCATAGACCTGGGCCTGTGTTGTGTGTGCTGTGTGGTCACTGGTTCTTTCTCTGACAGGTGGTAAAGGTTCCCATACTGGAATGTTCCCTGTACTTAGACTGTGAATCCTGTCTGGCACTGAAAGATCCGTACTGTGGCTGGTGTGTCCTTCAGGGACGGTGAGATAGATCCCTGTTCACCTGCAAGGATTTTGGGGGGATTGTGCTTAGGGATTGGCTCCACTTAGTCTCTTCCTTATGCCTGTGGGTCTGAATGTAGTTTATCTTTAGTTACTTTATGGGATAGTCTTACTAACTTACCATTCCTCTGCCTCCCTAAAATACTGTCAGCAGTCACAGTTGCACACAAGAGTATCTTTCCATTGTGTTCTGGGTCTTTGGCCACCACTCACAATGCTCCTATCCAGTGGTTTTCAGCCTGGTTTTAGTCTGATCACAGCTCAAACTGCCTCATTTCAAATGCAGAGAAACTCTCTTATTTCTTCTTCTGGTGCCACTGGTATTTAGTACTCTCACTTTTGTTCCCCTACTGATGTCGCCTAATGAGACATGGTTTAATCCACTGTGTCTCTCTGCTTGCTGGCTCTGTCCCCCTGTAGAATGCCATAGGAACTAGTTTATGACCCTTGAAGCCCCAAAAGTGCCTACCCATCTATATTTTGCAACAGTTCATCCTGTTCTCAAAGGTGGTGGGAGGCTGGGACTTCATGGCTTGTATAGCAGCTTCCCCAAGACTCTAGCAAGGCTTCAGACAGCCAGTGTCAGCTTGGAAGCTGGTGGGGCTGCACAGAGCTCTCATAGGGCTTCTTGCTATTTCCTTGCAGGTGCGGCCGTCGCTCTGAGTGCTTGCGGTCCAGGTTGAGTGAGCAGTGGCTCTGGAGCTTTAACTCTACACAGCAGTGTCTGTCTGTCCAGTCACTAACTCCAGCCAATATCAGCAGAGAGGAAAAGAGAAATGTGAGTGGCGATGATCCTCGGATGATACTCAAATGTGTAGGAAGTCCCCTGCATGCTCTGAGGAGTCACAGGTCTTCCTGTTGCTTTCAGTGGGGTAGTGACTCTCTGAGCCTTCCAGCATATGTCTGCCTCACATAAGGGACTTAACAGATTGGCTGTACCAGGAGATAATTTCATTGTTGTTTTCCCATAAAACTAAATGCTTTTGCCTGCTAAGAGTTACTGGGTTTTCTGGATTTGATGGCTGCTTGGGTGGGGTCCCTCCTGGGCTTACTATCTATAGGGTGCCCATGTGTGGATTCACAGTGGTTCTGACACTTGCTGTCAGGAAGATCTAAAAGGAACTACCCAAAATTACAGTTTCAGTCTGTCATCTGAGAGCTCACAGAAAAACTGAGGAGGTGCTGCAGTGTTTTGAAGTCTGTCATTGTGTCAGGAGGTGGCAAGAACCTGTCTTTTGCTAGAGACTTGGGCAAAGGAGAAAGTTGCCAGTTGCTTAGTGGCTGTCGTGTTGAGTTTGGGAATGATGGAAGAGGATGAATCACTAAGGTTGGAAGAGACCTCAAGGATCACCTAGTCCAACCGTCCCCCTACCACCTATTACCCACTAAACCATGTCCCTAAGTACCAGATCCAACCTTTCTTTAAGCACTCCTAGGGACGGTGACTCCACCACCTCCCTGGGCAACCCGTTCCAATGCCCGACCACCCTTTCTGAGAAGAAATTTTTCCTAATCTTCAACCTGAACCTTCCCTGACGCAACTTGTGGCCATTCCCTCTTGTCCTAATGAAACAGTCCTGGGAGGCATTATAGGAAAACGGGTGTATATGTAGATAACTGCTTTATGGGGCTCTTATTTTGAAAAAGTAGAACCAGAAAATTAGATGAAGCAAAGAATGTGTTAGAGGGCAAATTATTTACTGGATGTTTTTGAATTGGTAGATATTCCTGGCTATCTCGGACTTACCCTCTCTGCGTGAGGAAGAATTTTACTCATGTTACTTTGAAGATTATGAAAGCCCAGCAGTTCTGACAGAGTCAGGAATCATGTGTCCTTCTCCAGATCCCAACCGAGCACCAGCTTTGCCTACGGGAGCAGGTCAGTGAAATGCTTTAAATGAAGCACGAGAGCTCTGATAATGTTGTTGGGAGAAAGTAGATTGTAGGTCCAACAGATTGCCAGGATTAACAGCCCTGAACGTATGTGGTCTGTCAGCAGGTGTTCATTTCATTCTGTCATGATATCTGTTTGCTTTCTACTTGTGTGTCACACACATCCTGTGCTATTTTGGGCTGTTGCCAGATTCCAGTGCCAAATTCTGGTAGTTGGAAAGGAGATCCTGCTTGAAGGGTTGTATGCAAATCTGAGTATGATCTCAAATGCAGTTTAGAGTGGTGGCTGGTTTGGCAGCTTTGTCATAGATCTGGAGAGAGAACTCCCTTAAATACTGCTTTATTATTTAAATCAAACAAAATGCAAACCTTCTCAAAATCCATGTAGTAGTGGGAGAAGGAAGTACATGTAAGGTAAGGACTCACAGTCCTTAAAGTTAGAAATTAATCTGTAGTGCAGCATAACCTCAGAAAACAGATAGTCAGCCTTCTATTACTGCAAACAATAACTGAGTATTGCTAATTGGCCACTCTAAAGAACCTAGGAGGTTCTCAGTTTATAGTCTTTGCATTGGATTTTACCCAGCCTGTCAGTGTGAGCTCTGATGAGTTGATCTCTTCAAAGAGCTTGTTCATCTGAGGTGAAGGGCAGGTGCCAGTTGAGAAGCATTCCACACGAGTCACCTAAATGGCTAAACAGATCTTCCATGCAAGTATGCAGCTGGCTAATAGGTCTGAAGCAATCTCTGTGGGCATAACATGACAGTAGAACCCACCTAACACACTCACTCAATCTTAAACTCCTTCATGTTCAATATTATTTAGAATATTGTTGTCTCTGATGTACTTCACACTGGTTTAGCCTGGAACAAACTGACCAGATCTCCATGTAGGTATTGTTGTCTCTGATGTACTTCACACTGGTTTAGCCTGGAACAAACTGACCAGATCTCCATGTAGGGTGGTCAGGCACAGAGGGAAAGGGCTTCATTCACTGCCGCTACAGGCAGAGTGGGCAGGATTGGCTTCCTTGTTTAGTTCTGCAAATGTGGGCCTGGATTTAAGCACAGTTGTGAAAAATCATTCTAGATGAAGCCACAGTCTAGTTCTCATTATTCCAGACTTCAGATATTCTTACTGACTCCTTTGTAAGTCTGTTGTGCCTTTATTTCAAGGCTCCAGAGATGCTTTACCTGTGTTACTTTCGCATTGCATCTCTGAGGCTCAACAAGTTGCTTCTGTTTTCTAGCCTAAATTTGCTCATGGATGGTTTGTGTCTGATCTATTTGTGATGTCCTTTTGCTCTTCTCCCACTCAGTGAACTATGGCCAGCCATTCTTAGGACAGAGTTTTGCCGTGTTAACTGTGCCAACTTTTTCTTTGTGTTCTCTTGTTACTCAGACTTCCTCTCTCCTTCACTGTATTGCTAGCTCTTCTCTGCATGGCACTTGTGCTCTGCTAAGATGAATTTGAAGCTAGTAACCAGAATCATACACTGTTTTCTAAATGAGGTCTCATCAGGGCCTTGGATACTGGCACTTTCCTATTCCTGCTTATAATACTTTCCCCAGCTCACTGAAATATTTGCATTTTTTCAGCTTTGTTTCAAAGGTTACATACCAGCTCATCTGTCACTTTTAGCTGTTGAGCTCCAAGTTGATAGCAGAAACTCTTGCTCTCGATTTGCAAGCGCTCGACCTCATCTTCTGTACTGTTGAACAGCATTATTGGAAGTCATGGGAAATAATGGCCTTTTTGGAGAACGGAATATTTATAAATGTGGTGTCATAACCCTGAAATCCTGGGAGGTGTTAGCCCTTCCGCTACTGCCAAATGCCATCCCCCCATGACAGTGACGGGAGCTGACAGTACTGCAGTGACTCCTGCTTCCAGCTGCATATGATACTCTTGTTTTCTCCTAATCGTGGGGTTTCACACACACCTCAGCAGCAGCTGTTTTACCAGCACACTGCTTCACTTGTCATCCTATCAGGAACCCAGTTAGGCCTGACTGATCCTTCACCAATCCTGGTAATTGTTTTGTTGTGCATAGAGCTTGCTTCCAAGAGGAGGTCTGAACTCTGAGAGAGGAACAATGGATAAGCTGCTTGTTACTTTTTTTTTTTTTTATAGCAAACTGTCTTGGAGGAATGACAGCTCCTTGAGTTGAGCAGAGCATGTAAGATGTTCCCATTATTTGGAGAACTAATGCCCAACTCTAGGGTTGGGGACATTTGTCTGGAAGAAGATTAATTATCTGTTTTGGTACTGTCTTATGCAGAATATCTCCTCCAGGCTCATGCTATCAGGTGCAGTAAGTTTTGGCCATCTCTACAGCTGTTTGGTCTATCACAGAACAGTGATGGTTTCTTCCCAAAGAGAATTGGGCTATCCTGAGGCTTGTAGTTGACATGAGGCGTGGATTTAAAGCAGATAAGCCTTCAGTCATTGGAAGTGAGATGACAAGCCTTACAAACCTCTTCACTGATTCACTTCTTACTCTAGACATAGAACAAAGCTCTCAAGGTGAAGGCAGTAGTTGAAGGGTACATCAGTTCTAAGGGTTTGGTTTTCCTTTGGATGACAAAGAAAGGCAATCAGCTTTGAGCTTGGAATGTTACGTCTTCCTCTAATACAAAGATGATAGTGGAATTATAGCAGATAAAGATGGAGGGATCTCCAGACTGGTCTTCCTTCCCATGGGTTGGCAAGAGCTGTCATAAACCACCCCTGACAAACTTGTCCAACCTGGTTTTAGTGTCCATAGGATGATGCAGCACTTGAGATGCTAGAAGGACAGAAGGGAATCTGTCTCCATGTTTGACAATGTTTTTCCTAAAGCATGCTGTGTCTCTCAGCAGTATGGCAAACTTATAGTGGCTCCGTTTCTAAGAAATTTGTATTTTCATTTTCAGATTATGTTACCATAAAGCTCGTAGTGCGTTTCCATGACATCTTCATTGCTTCTGTGGACTTCTCTTTCTATGACTGTGCTGCAGTGGCCCTGCTGTGGAAATCAGCACCGTGAGCACCTGCTTTTTCTTGCCTGTAGCTATAGGGAGGGTGGTTGTCCCTTCTTGGGTTGTCTTAGCAGCTGCTTTTCTATCATTGTTCAGGTGCCAGAAGTGTGTGAGCAGTCTCTGGGGCTGTAACTGGTGCGTCCAGCAGCACCTCTGCACCCACAAAGCAGCCTGTGAGGAAGGAACCATTATCTACAATGAAAGGGTGCGTCTGCTACTCGGTCCTAGTCCTGTAACAGCCTCAGCAAGTTGCAGTGAGTCAGATCTTTTCTCAGGTAAAATGGCTGTCAGTCACATCAGACAAGGAGGTAAGCTGTTGGAGCAAAGCCTCCCCTCGGAGCGACACGAGGCTCTGCGTCCCTGATGTTACAAGGCCTTGCTAGGTTTTTGGGGAAGTGCCATCGGATGAAGCAGGTCACCCTTCCTCTGGGGTTATCTGGCCTGTGTTTTCAATCCAAGGGACAAGGACAAGCTGGCTGTAAGTGGGGAGGAGGAACAGATGCCTGGTTTGTGGCTGCCACAGGTGGCCTTGCAGTTTTTTGGGGGATGAAGGTGGGCAGACCTCCCTCTGAGTGGAGGAGAGGTGAGTGTTCCCAAGACAAGGTGGCATGGGGTGTAGCTCTCACTGAAAGCCAGTGGGTGAAGCAGCCTTGTCTGAACACTGCTACAGGAAGTAATATGGAGTGGTTTTCTGCTTGGATTTTATGCTGGTTTGTTTTTTTCTTTCCTTTCTTCTCACCCCACCATGTTGTTTTTCTCTAGGCACAGATGCCAACCTCAAGTGTGTTTCCTTCTTCAGCAGCTCCCCTCACCAAGTCCTCCACCGCAGCCCCAACCGCAGCCACACAACCTGTCACTCCCCCGGTGCGTGTGGTACCGAGCACTGTGCCCCTCACAGAGCCCAACCACGTCACGCTCTCCGCAGCCTCAGGTACAACGACTGAGCCTACAGAGACCCTCAGCTATACATACCTGACTCTCTCAACTGAAGCAGCCTCTCTCCAGGCTGTCACAGAATCCCCTCTACCACCACCAGCAGACAAACCTGCTGTCACCGTGCCAGAGACAACTTCTGCTGCTGCATCTGTCCTCACCAGCCCATCCAAAATCGTGGATCTGGCAGCCTTGCCCACTGAAGGGCCCCCCACTGCCCAGGAGCCACAGCACACCGACCCACCCACCACCCTACCAGTGGGTAGCCCTCTGCACACGTCTGCCGCAGCAGTAACATCTTTGCCTCGTGTCACCAGCTTCAAGTGGCCTCTGAGTTCTTTTCCTACCACGGAGACACTGACATCTGCCATGCCATCTCCCCAAACCCCCAGCCAGGTGCCTGGGCTCCCTGCTGCCTCAGATGACTCTCCCAGATTGCTGGGAACTGAACTACCTGTTTCAGAGATCCCACCGTCAGCTCCCCCAGACTGGCTGCTCGAGGAAGGCACGGAGCTCCAGGACACAGAGGACTGGATGGATTTGCTGCAGGCTGAGAATGACACATCCCCCTTCTCTGCTTCTACTCTTCTGTCGGGTGATGGTGATTCTTCCGAGAGGGATGTCCCTGACTTCCCCAGGATCCTCCACCCTGACCTTGACTATCAGTATGATGCACCTGAATTTTGGGAGGATGTAAGTTTCTGGGCTTTGGAATTCACCATCTAAGGCTGTAACACTTTGAAATTTTCATACAGATTGCTGGTGTAGTATTTCAGCACCCAGCAGAGGTTGAGATTGTGCCCTCTGAGAGTGTGGAACTGATGGCTTTAATGTGTGGAGTGAGAAGTGGGAGCCTCAGGAAGAAAAATGTGTGTGAGGTTCCCAGGTCTTGTAGAAATGCTGCTGGCCTGAAGGTGGCAGCTGCTGTGATGTCCAGCATGTTCGCAGCTTTCTGCTGTTCGCCTCTCTGGGCTCTTGCCTTGCTCTCTTGTAACTTCATGGTAAAGCAGCACAGCTGTGTCTTTGTTCGGGCAGGGCTTGTTCCTCTGTTGGCATGTTAGGCTTTGATTCCCTGTGTCAGAACCATGGAGGGCTCGCTCTCTAAAGACCTGTGTCTGTTTTCAGAATGAAGAGCTTAGCTGGGGTCCAGATGCATGTCCCTGTGTGCAGGGAATCCAGGGATCTTCGCTGTTCCCAGTCAACGTGGCGAGGAAGATAACCCTGCTGGGAAAGAACTTCCACCTCTATCAGGTAGTCAACGCCATCAGCATAGAGAAACTTTTAATGCAGAGTGCTGTTGGGGCAACCTGTCCTCTGGACTGCTAAAAATTGTGTAAGACACAGTTGTGGCTCTGCCTGGGTTTCTCCTGTTTGCAGAGGAATGACCTACTTCTGTGAATAAAGAATTGCATAGCTGGATTTATTGGTGGGTTGGAGGTCACCCAGAGAAAGGGAGAGTACAGGTGTGCACCAACCTGCTGGAGAAGATCTGCATGTCTTTGGATTAAGTTGCACCTGTGCTACACTGTAGACAGCAGTTCTTGGAATAACTTCCTGCTGATTGTTTGTGTCTCCATAAGCTGAAGATAAGTCATCTGTTCCCTTTCCTTTCTGGCTCATGTTAATGAGGCTATTCCTGTTGTACCTGAAACTTCTGTGGTGGGGAAAACCACCCTTGAAAGTTATGTTTCTTGGGTGTGCCTCTGATAAAAATTCTCTTTGCTTCTCAAGACAGAAGATTGATTTAGTAACCTTTTTACAAACAACCGCCTCAGAACATGCAGCCCACAGACTAATTGTTACTTTATATGTTAAACCTGATATTCGGCACTGCTGAGAGGAGCTGGGCTGGTTACGGATGCATGTCCACCTTTTTTAAAGGAGGTGTCTAAGCAACCCAGTGGAAGATTTTCTTCTCTCCCTCCTGAAAAATACACTTAGTGTGTTGGTTTTTTGTTGTACTCCACTCTTTGTTTCCAAGCCAGTATTTCAGAGACACACAGCATAACTTTGGTCCCGCTGGTTTTTCTCCTCCTGTGCCGAGTTTTCCCCGCACTGATGTACACGTGCCCCCTTCTAGGTGTTTTGTTTGTGTTGGTTTACCTTTCATAAATGGAGGCAGTGGCAGCATAGAGAGCCCTCGAATATAGCATAGAGTTGGCATAATGAAGGGAAGGAGCATGCTGCTTGCGCAGTGAGTGGCGTGGTAAAAGGTGCTGAATTGGAGAGGCAGGAGTGGGCTGTTGTGTAGCAGGAAGCTCCGTGTAGTTGAGAAAAGGTGCCATGTGTATCTTCTCTGCAGGACCAGCAGTGGGACTATGAGTGTGTCCTGAATTTGGAGGGGAGGACAGTGGTGATGGATGCTTATGTGGAAGGAGAAGAAACAAACCAGTCCCTCTGTTACATCACCTGCCAGATGAACCAGGTGAGTGCTTGGGATACGACACCATTTCAGAGTTCACGCTGGTGCTGGTTTTGCTCAGCGAAACAGCAGGCTGGAAGGCAAGCTCTTTGGGGAAAAGAGCATATTTTGCAAAAATACTTGTCAAATAATCAGCTCGGGGCCTTCGTCTGTGCTGCTGCTGCCTGGTGGTACTGGTGTCTTCAACTTGCAGACAGGTTGTGCAGGCTGAGCCACACGACCTCTTGCTGCATTTGCTATAGCACGGGATGATGCCGTCTCCCTGCAACCTGCCGGGACAGTGCTGCTTCTGCTTTGGCTTGAGGCACTCTTGTTCATAGTGTGACTTCTTCTGTGGAAAGAAAAATGCTATTTTATACCAGTTGTGTTCTTAGTGGTGGAACTTAGCCTTTGGATTGTAAGATTAACAGGAAAAATTAAATCAGTCGTGTACATTTCTGGATGACGTGTGGATTTTCCTTAGGGCAAGATTTGCAAGCAGAGGTGATATTTTTTTTAGTTCACAAACTTCTGTCATTAAGGGAGTGGAGCAACATAGGCTCTTGTGCACACAAGCCCTATGGACCAATTGTAATCCTACATCTTCAGCTTTACTGAAATCGCAGAGATGCCAGCTTGAGCAGTTTCCTGAGCAGATGGCCTGTAGATAGGAATTAACCATTTCAGAATGCAGTTAGGAAGTTAGACAAGTATGATGAGCACACATTTCTTTTCAGCTTTCATCCTAGTGAGCCAATGCCTGATACTCTTTCTCGAGCAGAACTGTGGCTGCGTGAACCAGTGAGGACAGGTCTGTGCTGCCGCTGCCCCAGCTAACGCTGCCTTGTTTGCATTCATGGGAAGCTCCGTGTAGGCTGTACGTGCTGGTGCACTATGCAGGATGGATGCTGATTCTTTTTTTGCCTATTCAGTTGACTTGTTGTTGCCTCTAAGTCCTTTGTCTTGGTGGTCTTTGTCTTTGCAGTACAGTTACACAGCGCCTCAACTCGAATTCAACGCTGTGGTGTTTGTGCAGAGGCGTCGACACCTTCGAGTGGACAGTGCTGCAGACCTTCATGGTAGGAGTGCAACACCTCCCCAGCAAAAAGACAGCAGATGAGGTGGAAAAGAATTGAGAAATCCTAGAATGAGGTTTTTACATCTGTAGTAGTCCTATTGCAGGGAAATTAAGGAAAACATGCAGCCTCTTTTCTGTTGCTTGTCACAGGGGAAGGAGGAGGAGAGGGTTCTGTGCAAGATGCCAAGTGCTGGATTATTCTTACACTAGGGGATGTTTGCAGATGCCTCTGAATTTTTCTCCTTTGCAGTGACTTTTTACAACTGCTCTGTGGGACACACTGATTGTAGCCGCTGCCAAACAGCTGACTCAAAGTACAACTGTGTGTGGTGTGGAGGTGACAACCCCAGCTGTATCTTCAGGGGATCCTGCAAGGAAGAGATAGAAGACCTGTGTCCAGCACCTCTCATTCACTCTGTGAGTAACTTGCTCGCTAGTGTACTGCACCTGGGGCAAGGAGGGCTCCATTCTCCGGTTGAAATCAAAGAGCTGTGAACTCAGAGTGCAAACCGTGCAGCTCAATAATATATTGGCCATCTGAAGAGCAAGTTAGTCCTACTGTGATCCCTCGGTGTTGTGAGGATGCTACATTTTTTTGTGCTGGGCTTTCAGTTTGCTGTTAGAGAACAGAGGGGAAAGATGTGTTTGCATCTCATGCGACCTGAAACTGGCACACCAGAAGGAGCAGAATCATTCAGGAGTTGGGAAAGGGTCCACAGATTGGATCCTCCAACTGTCCCGAGCCAGACCCTGAAACAGGTTGGCCCAACTGAACCTGGGGCAAAGGAGGGCAAAACCTAATTATAATGGCACAGCAAGGATGTGAAAGGCATGATAGGTTACTGGAATTAATTATTTTTGTCTGTTTATTTTAAATGTTTCTTGCTAACTGCCACATGACAAGTGTCTGTAGCCCTGTGTCCCTTTTGCTGTCAGCTTGTTCTCCCTTTGGTGGCACACAACATCCATGTGCTGCATCTTGTCTTAGTTTATCCTGGATGCTGCTCAGGGACAAAGCTTTGCTGTTTGTGCAGCATGCAATTCATTGTCGTACTGATGCTGAGGAGAGAATGGTGCTTGCTGCTTCAACACGAGTAACATTGATTGGCTTGAGCATTCCCACTCTTCAGCAGAAATGCCCTGTGGAGTGGTCAGCATGTTGATGAGAAGGCAAAGCAGGGCAGTCCTTGCCTTCGAAATCTATAGTGGCTTATCACCTCTGGGGGGGACTGCTGGCAACAGTGAGGTATGGGAAAGAGGGCTCCAACTGGTGCTCTTCCTTCTGATGAGGGTGCAACCTGCTACTAGTCCAAGCCAGTAAAGCAATCCATAGCAGTGGTCGATCAGGAGGAGTTTGTAGTGGGGCAGTTGAAGGGCCCTATGCCGTAGATCAGTTGCCAGACTGCAGAGATCTGAGTTACTGTGACATTTACACATGCGCGGATGTCTTTGCAGGTGTACCCCCTGTCTGGACCAGTGGAAGGTGGCACTAGAATCACCATCACTGGCTCAAACCTCGGGCAGAAACATCAAGACATTGCAGAAACTGTCACTGTTGCAGGAATTCCCTGTGCCGTAGATGCTCAAGAGTATGAGATCTCTAGCAGGTAGAGTATCTGTAAAACCTCCTCCCAGAGGCAGGCGCTGGCTTTTCCCTGGGCTGCTGACACCAGCCTGAGATGTCGTTGCCTTTGCTGTAGCAGGTATTGAGCCTGGCCCGTTCCCCAGGGAGCGCCCCTGAGTAAGGTCGCTGTCTGATCAGTTACTCAGGCAGTGACCTTAGAGAGATAAGGTTGTGTACAAGGCGACGGCCACACAGTGCTGCCACGCTGACCGCGCTGCCAGTACGGAGCCCGCAGGCCAGCGCGGTCAGGGAGTCACAGGCTCAGAACCGTGCAGCTTCATGAGTGTCTCTCCCAGCCACAGGGTGATTTCAGTACAGTGAAGGACATGGCTTGTACAAGTGCTGCTGCTAGGAAAATATCCTGACCATGTTAACGCAGGGTGAGGATGGGAACGCGTGGCTGGAGGTAGGGCACAGATTCTTACCTCAGCTT
Source organism: Psophia crepitans (assembly GCA_013399095.1). Lineage (NCBI taxonomy): Eukaryota > Metazoa > Chordata > Aves > Gruiformes > Psophiidae > Psophia > Psophia crepitans. The sequence goes on along the minus strand of VWZZ01001500.1, from coordinate 31,285 downwards.
GAGTCAGCATGCCCCTAGACTGTCATTCTTCACTTGCCAGCCAGGCTTCCACCTCCCAGGAGCAAACCCAGCAAACTGTCGCCTCTCAACCAGGGAGTCCTGCTGGACGCTTTTACAAATAACTGCCTCAGAACGTGCAACCCCCAGACTAATTGTTACTTATATATGTTAAACCTGAGGTACTGCACTGCTGAGAAGAGCAGAGCTGATTACAAATGCATATCCATCTTTTTTAAAGGAGGTGTCTAAGCAATTCAGTGGAAGATTTTCAGGAGAGAGAGAGAAGAAAAATACACTTACTGATTGAAGAGCTGCTGGGAACGCCTGGCAGGTCACACAGTGCTTGTAAAAGTAATGGCTGGGAGGAGGATGGGAAGCAGAAGGACCTGTCCTGCTGAGTCCAGCTAATGTCAGTGATGGAGAGCTGGGTAGCTGGTGTCCCTGGCTGGGGCAGGGCCATCTAACAGGGCAGTGTAGTCAGGTGTTGAGAGGTGTGATAGGGGGTCCTAGGAAGCAAGGAGAAAGGAATACTTGTGTAGTTGGCCTCTGGCAGGGCAGGTAGGTGGGAGCCTTTGACAAGGGAGGGAGAGGAGTAAAGCAACAAGCAGGAGAAGAGGAAAGCAATTGTGAGTAACCTTTCATCAGAGCTGTCACAAACCCATTTTTCCATTTCACGGTAGCAGTAGTTGTAGCACCCTTCCCTCTGGGAGCCAGGTAAGGTCCTGCTGGGAAATGGCCTGCTGTGTTGAGCGGTGTTGTCCTGTCTGTGTGCCTTGTTTGTCTGGATCCATCTGCTTTCTGTTTTCATCCTAGAATTAGAGCATAATCTTTCTGGGGTTAGCACTGTCTTTGTTCTGTATCTGTGAATCACCTGGCATCACAGGGTCCTGGCTTGGGACTGCACTGCCTAAGTGCAAATTCCTGAGCTTCTTTGGTTGAGGGGATGTAGCTGTGAACCTGGAACCCACTCCTGAGCAAGGCCCAGACAAAATTAATCTCCTGTTGTGGAGGAAGGCTGGGAAGTCTCCTGCAGAGTAGTTTTTCTGTTAGCAAATCAGTGCTGTAACATGGGGTTCCTTGCTGCCCTGTTTTAAGTACAATCTGATTTTTTTTCACCTTGTGAGCATCTCCCATACCAAATTATAGCTGGAAAAAGGGCTGGGATGGGTTGTGCAGCTCAGGGGGACTGGCTGAAGACCAAGGCCAGCTAAACCTAGAAGTTTTTTTTCTGCATCAGACACAGCACTGGTGTGTGGATTGACCACTGCGAGCCTGGGGTCACTCCAGATGTGACTGATTTGATCAGCTCTGTACAGTGGCAGAGTTCTTGGACTCTGTGTACCTGTGAAGTGGGCTTCATCCCGTCTGTCCCAAAAAGAATAATCTTGGATAGGGTGGGCCTGTTTGGAACCACCCCTTGCTTTTTTTCTGCTGCACTTAGTTCAGTTTTTAAAGGTATTTCTCAATGTTCAGCTGTATATTCTGAGAATGTGATAAGGCTGAAAGGAGGGAGCTGTGGTTGCTAAATGCTTTTAGGACGTGATGCAATGGATACAGTTCATCCGCTCTTCCGCGGTGTGACACTGTTCTTGGATTGCCCTGCAGTATCGTGTGTGTCACGGGCGGGAGCTGGACAGAGAGATTTGGGCACATTGTGGTGGAAGTGCCTGGAGGAGGACGTGGAGTGTCTGGACATATTTTCACATACCAGGTAACATAACTGTTGCTTCTTTAATACCTCTCCCTGTTCTTCCAGTACCTCTGCTAAATGGCTGTCTGTTGCATGAACTTGTGGGACTCCACCAGGCACTTGCTGCTAGTATTTGTATCTGATTTTTCTGGTGGTTGTGTTGTGTGGTGGGTTTTGGGGGGGGGGTGGTTTGTTGTGGGTTTTTTTTTCTCCTCCCGCCCCTAGATAAGAACAGCTGTACTGGGTAATACTGAAGATTCTGTAGTCTAGTGACTACAGGGTACTAGGGCACCTTTCTGGCTTGGAGATTATTTTTTTTTTTTATTGATGACTTAGCATCTTACTAAGAGTTCTGACTTCCCTTTTATTCATGTGCAAATTGCTGCTTGCACACACTTTTAGCTTCTGACCTTCAGCAGCTCCTGGCAGTAAGTTCAAAGTTACCGTGCATTGTATGGAGAAATATTTCCTATTATTTTTAAACGTGTTTCTGATATCTTGAACCCAGCAACTATGAAATAGTTTTGCTCTTCATTTATCAGCAGTGACTTAGTTGTGCCACTCTGCCTGTTTCCTCTAAATTTTGCTGCAGCTCCTCAGCAGTCCTGAGTTTTTGTTACTCTGAATTTATCAAATTTCATTTCCCTTTTCCAGGTCATGTACACGTATGTTTAACAGCACAGGTCTCAACACAGATTCTTAGGGCTCCCTGCTGGTAATCTCCTGATCCACTAGACAAACAGATAATTTATTTGCTACCTTGTTTTTCCTAACCTGAGTTATTAATCCAGTTACTGATCTGAACAATCCCTTTGAACTGTTAATCCTAAGGTTTGTGTGTGAGGCTCACAGCTCCGCTGTCTGCAGCATCCATCTGCCCTTTGCAGTCTGAGGAGAGACTGGTCCCCAGTTCACGATTCTTGTTGGCGTGATTGATCCCTGCTCAGTTGCCTCTGTTCCGTAAGACGACTGCTGGAGCCTAGCTAAGGCCTGCCTGTGATTGGGATCTATAGCTTCTATTTTCAGAGCACTGGAGGTCACTGAACATGTTCTGCTGTTTTTCTTTCCTTGCTGTGTCCTTGTCACTCATCTTTTTCTTTTTTTTTTTTTTTCTTTCCCCCCCTTCTTATCTCCCCTCTTCCAGAACCCAGAGCTGAAATCCATTGTTCCAACTCAGGGCCCCAAAGCAGGAGGAACCTGCCTTACCCTTCTGGGCTCAAAGCTGCTGACTGGGCATCCTAATGAGATCAGTGTCCTGCTTGGAGACCTCCCTTGCCACATGTAAGATCAGAGCCTGCGACGTGCTGGCTGTACGCTGCCCTGAGGCCTTCCCGGAGCCCTGCAGGGCGTGATGTTGCCTGGCCCAGCCCTTAGCACAGGCTGTTGGAGCTCTGCTCTCCTCTGCATTCTAGGAGATCTTTCCCTTGGGGGTCATAGCTGCAGCCACGACCATCTTACACTCCTGCCCACATTCCCTTGGATGTGAACAGTGCTACATGGCGGGACTGTACCCCATCCTGACAGCTCTGCTTTTGCTGATGGGGAGCTGCAGTTGGCTCCTGCAGACTAACACTAAGAGCTGCTTGTCCACTTGCGTCCTGGGACACGTACACCTGACAGCACTGCTGGTGAGAAGGTGCACATGCCTTGGTAGCATGCTTCCAGTCTCTTCAGTCTGGACAGTGGCTGTACCTGCTTTTTGCCCACGTGCTGCTCACTGACAACTGCCCAGCAATTATTGCTTGCTCAAATAAGGCACAAGACCTTTCAGCATTAAATTTAGGAAAATACCAGAAGAGGTTTGCAGATGGTCTGCAAAGAGCAAGGCATAGTACTATAAAATCTGTCTCTGCAGTGGCTGTGTTAACCCTTTGTTCTCTCTTCTGTCTCTCCAAGCCTCTCTGAGATGACAGAGGATCAGTTGGCATGCCAGACAAGTCCCAGCAATGTGTCTGCAGAACTCCCAGTCACTATCAAATATGGGATCCAAGAGCGGAGACTGGAAGGATCCCTCTTCAGATATACTCTGGATCCCAACATCACTTTTGCAGAACCACCTAAAAGCTTCCTCAGGTAGAAAGACCGAGTGCACCTTCCACAGGGCTGTGTGCCGAGGCAGGTACTACAGCACCAATGGCATCTGTTTAAGTTGCACTTTGGAGTAAAGCCAGGCTTGTAGGAGTGAGCATAAGCAGAAGGGTGGAAGCATGGGCAAGACAGAAAATGGATAATAGGTGGGTGAGATCAGCCACTTTTCTCTTTCAGTGGAGGGAGAGTGCTCCGAGTTCATGGATACAACTTGGATGTTGTACAGAAACCAAAGATCCGAGTTACAGTTTCTCCATCTGAACGCCGGCGCCGAGGACTGGGACGATGGCGCAGGATCATCCCAGACACCGAGTGCCCTGAGGACGCTCTGTGCAGTGTCCAGCAGGTAGCGTGGCAAAGTGCTCAGTGGAGCTGCGGGTGCATAAAGGTTGATGTGCTGCTCTGGAGAGGTGGACCTAGATGTCCCGAGGTGTCCCTAGGGCTTTTCCCCCTACTTGCTGTTACGTGCTTGGATCGTACCAACAGTCTCGGCCAAGTGGAAGTGCTCTCTGCCAGACTGAGAGGTTAAGCGCTTTCACAAACGTCTCCATGCATTGGGTCTACCTTTGCATAGAGATGCTCAGGACTTGTGGTGTGGGACAGAAACAGCAGGGCAGCAGTGTGGAGATAAGGAAATCTACAGCTGAGCCAGAGAGCTTGGGTGGCTTGGCAGGTCTGTGCTCCAGACTCTTTGCACAGTTCAGTCCATCCCTACAGCCCCTGGGCTCTCTTTCACTCTGAGATACAAACCCAGGCAGAGTTCAGTGAAATTACCAATTCCACTAACATTTCTGCTGTCCTGCTGCCAGTGTCATTACAGAGCTATTGATGTTATCATCAAGGTCACAGAGCATGCAGCAGGATTTGCAGATGTTAGAGGGTGCTTAGCAGCCAAAGTAGAATCATAGAACAAGAAGGATTTGCATTACTAGTGCAAATGATGGAGGGCTTCCTGTACATAAATGGGGAGCATATGCTCCTCATGCACATGCATCAATAATAGCTGGTTTTACCTGTGTTCTTAGAATACATTTGTGGCTGTAGGGGAGGAAGTTGACTATTCACCAAATGTATAAAACATATCCAGCCGGATGAAGGAACGCTTCTTTCACAGAAGCATTCAGGCTAGGAAATCAGCCTTGCATTTAAAGGTCTTTGGCTCTGTTCTGTCAGAGCAGGGAGATCTAAAGCTGATGCCTCTCCAGAATTTGCTGCTGGGGAAACGTCAGAGCTGATTCCCGCTGCTGAGACCTAGGTATGTGCAACAAATCCAGTGCTATGAAAACTTTTTTTTAGAGGAATGTGGGGATTTCCTTGGGTCTTAGATTTTAACCTCCGCAGTTAAGCAGAGTTCCTCTGGCATTGCTCCAGATAAGAGGACTGCAGACCGGCACCAGATTGCTGAGGGTTGGGACATAGTGCAAAGCTGCAGGACAAGCATTAGTGTTTCACTACTGATGCTTTTTTTTGCCTTTCACATTTAGTTTGAAGAACCATGTCTTGTTAACTCCTCCTACCTGATCCTGTGCAAAACTCCGGCCATTAATCTGCTGTTGCGGAGTGTCCACATCAAACTGGAGTTTATTTTGGATAATTTGAGCTTTGATTTCAACTCATTGCATCCCATGCCCTTCTCTTATGAAGTCAACCCCATCCTAAAACCATTGAATGCTGAAGACCCTGCCAAACCATATCGTCACAAGCCAGGAAGCGTCATCTCCGTGGAGGTATCGCAAAAACTAGCTGCAAATAATGTTCCTTACACTAAGTTGTTTCTAACCTGAATGTTTTGAATTGGTGTCATGCAGCACCCAAGGTTCTAAAGTGTTTGACAGACTTGTAACCTGTCATAGCACATCTACTTTGGCCGATGAGAAATGGTACTTAAGAGTGAAAGAGTGCATCAAAAAAGCCTCTTGAGCCAATAAATCATTAAGGGCTTCATAGGGCTTGTGGAAACTGCCGTGCTTTTTATATTTTTGATCCTAATAAACTATTTGTGTATGGGATAGTAGTACTAAATAACTCCCCCATCCTATTCTCAGCTGCCAGTGTTTTCATAACTTAAGATTCCTCTAGACGTAACTTAAGAGTAGAAGAATACGGGCTGTAGGGAAGACCTGGTACTAGGCAGAGGTAGAAAAATCACTCTTTAAAGATGATACAGAAGGGCAGAGTGGCTAATGTGGTTTTTTGAGGTATCCCTTTTATATGGAAAGGTACTTTCTAGTCCAGTACTCATTAAGAAATTTAATGCCTGCAGCTGGATATGCACTTTTTCCACTTGCTCTTTTTTCACATATGAATAAAAACTGTGAGGATGTACTAGGCTAGAAACGTCCACACTGCTGCTGTTGGTATTGAATGCATCTTGGAGAAGTAGGGCAATTTGAGAAGACTCAAAGAGAACTAACAAGATGCACCATTTCAAAGAGCAAGGAGGTTGACCTACCAACCTGTCAGAATACCCTGAGAGAACTCTGAACAAAAGCATGAAAAAACCCCAAACAACAAAATCTTAATCCCCAAAAATTCAAGTAGACTTGTGTAGCAGGTAAGAACAATACCATAAATGTGTTACACCTTTGGCAGGCATTGACTGGCTTACCTGAGTGCTTAAGTTAACTGACATGAGACCACCTCTTTAAATATACACACTGCATGTATGTATATGCGTATACACTCCGTGACGAGCTGAGTTCAGTCGTGCTGTGGCTGAAGAGCCTTAAGATGACAGGCCATTTAGAACTGTACTTACACAGCATGGTGCAGGTTCTAAAACTGTAACCTAAATCGTGTGCAAGGGAATTTTTTAACTTACAAAATGAACTTCTGCAGCCAATTCAGATGCGAGCCTAGTCAGAGAAGAAAGAAGGCTTTCATCCTATGGCGCTGGTCTCTTCCATCTTCCCTGTAGCCACAGAAATGCAGAGTTGTGTTTTCCCCAATCTGATGTGCTGTTCCACATCTGTTCCAGGGGGAAAATCTAGATCTGGCAATTTCCAAGGATGAAGTTATGGCTATGATTGGGGAAGGCGTCTGTGTGGTGAAGACACTAACAAGGAATCATCTCTACTGCGAGCCTCCCTCTGAGCAGCCAGCTCCACGGCACCGCACGAAGCGGGAGGGCACAGACTTGCTCCCAGAGTTCACGGTAGGCAGTCAGCAGTGCTGCAAGAAATCCTGTCATTTGAAGCACAAGCAGGAAGTCCTGGTGGTGGCAGGAAGAGGGATGGAAAGGCAGAAGCCCTGGTGGGGAACAGGGGAGGCAAGGAGCTGCTGGTTTACCTCGAAGCAAACGGTATAGCTGGATTGAGGAGTTTGCTGTGGGACAGCTTTGCTACAGAACTGTATGGCACCCCTACCCATTCTGGAGAAGCCCTGTGGCTTTGTGTCTCATTGCTGCACTGAGCTTACGCCGTGGCACACGTTTCCTTACACAGGTACAGATGGGAAACCTGAACTTCCTCCTGGGCCGAGTGCAGTATGACACAGAAAGCCAGCTCACCTTCCCGCTGGAGGCACAGATCGGTTTGGGTGTTGGTGCATCCTTTGTGGCACTGATTGTTCTGGTCATTGTCTTCATATACAGGTAAGAAACTCTGACATTGTATGAGGTCTTTAAGTTCCTTTACCACATTATTCAGTGGATGTGGCCAAGCATATAAATTTTGGGCCCAAACACAGTCCTAGTTTTCTTCATTTTGTGCCAAGTTCTGAGCCCTTGGTGTTGTGGGATGAGAGGCATGTTGTACCTGCTGGTCACAGCCTGCACTGTGGTTCACCCATTAGCTTTGGGCTCTGAGACGCACTAGTTTACAGGACACTGTTTTGTATCCTACAAAAACAGTGTTCCATAGAAATCACCTCAACACCAATTGCCCCGGAGCCCTTGACAGCAAAACAACAGTTGGCAAGGAGAATCCCTGGGTTAGGACCACTGGGAACAATTCTGCATCTTATTGCAGGAGGAAGAGCAAACAGGCTCTGAGGGATTACAAGAAAGTTCAAATCCAGCTGGAAAATCTGGAAACAAGTGTTCGGGACAGATGCAAAAAGGAATTCACAGGTCAGTTATGGAGCTCTTGTGTTCTTGCAGCTTCAGGGAAGCTTGAAGAACCACTTTCAGCCCTACCTTTCTTTCCATTCGTGCATACTTGTTTGGGTAGCTCAGAGCAGGCAAAAACTTTATCTTGTGCCAATGCATTGAAACATAGAGCCAAGTTCTTTCATTTTTAATTTTTCTCTTTAATTCAGAGCACAGTGATCTATACAGAGACCCCTCTGATTCTCCAGCTCATTCTTCAGACTCAGATGAAGAGCTCAAGATCAGGACAGCACACTTGGAGAGATCTTAAGGACAGCTAGCCCAGTCTTTGTGTAGGGCAAGTTGAATTACACCCCATGTCCTGGGCCCACAAACGTACTTCAGCACTTAGAGCAGTGAGCCCTCCTGTGGGAGACCTGGGGCTCTGAAACTGTGCAGGTGGCTCAGGCTGTAATAATCTCCAACTGATGTGGGAGGCAGTGAGGAGCAGATCTCTGATACTCTATCTCTAATGTAGGTGATGCCTGTAGCAACAGATCTGGGCTGAACAGTGGCTTCCTCTTTACAAAACTGGAAGCCAGTCCCTGACTGTAAATGAGAATAATCAGCAAATTCAGATTTTGGTTCTTCCCCAAGGCTGGAAGTTTCCTCAGTCAGTTTCTTCCAGTGCCTGGTCTAGTTTTAAACGCTCTAGCAATGGGACCCCAATGTGCCTCTTCCTGACTAGAAACATCCTTCCTCTTCCTCAGTCCCATCCTGCTGGCCCTAGTTTCTGCACCATCAGTTGTGTGATCATATAGTCAACCTCATGGGCATTTCCTTTCCCTCAGACCTGATGACTGAGATGATGGACCTCACCAGTGACCTTGTGGGCACAGGAATCCCCTTCTTGGACTACAAGTCCTATGCAGAGCGTATTTTCTTCCCGGGCCACCGTGAGTCACCACTGCAAAGGGACCTGGACATCCCTGAGTGCCGGCGGCAAACTGTGGAGCAAGGCTTGGTCCAGCTCTCCAACCTGCTCAACAGCAAACTCTTCCTCACCAAGGTAATGTCCCTCACCAAGGTAATGCCCCTCTCCCTGCTACAGCCTGCGGTGGGGTCAGGGCCACGTTACTGGCAGCTGGTGGCAGGAAGAGGACAGTGCCTGTTAAGGCTCGTTCCTGAATCGCTCCATGCAGCGCCACTTCTTCCAGGAGCCAGTAGCTGTGACTGCCTTGTTTTTAGCAGATGCACACACTGGCTTATCTCTGTCCCCACCAGTTCATCCACACTCTGGAAATCCAGCGCACTTTCTCTCCAAGAGACCGGGCCTACGTGGCATCTTTGCTCACCGTGTCACTGCATGGGAAGCTGGAGTACTTCACCGACATCCTCAAAACACTTCTAAACGACCTTGTGGAGCAGTACGTGGCCAAGAACCCCAAGCTGATGCTGCGGAGGTGAGTGAGCCAGCCATGGTCCCACTGCAAGCTACCCAAGGGGACAGAGCCTTTCTGCCCAGCTGGCAAGCTCTGAAGCTCCTGTGAACAGGAGAACATCTTGGCTCGGGCTGCAGCTGTAAGACCGGTGTGTGTCCAGGCAACATGCATCCAGTGGGAGGAAGCAGTAACAATGATACCCCTCTCTCCAGTCAGCAATTGGCAGGGAACAGAGCGGGAAAGGTGTGAAAAGAGTAGGAAGCTGTAGTTGCCCACCTCAAATTCCTCCTCTTTTGAAGCTGCTTTACGTTAACTTTTTCCTTGTGTTCAGGTACTAGGGCTCTGCCATGTCTGCTGATCACCTTGCTGTTTAGAGGTCCCTGGGCTCACAGTCATGCTGTGTTTGGAAGCTAAACTGAAATATCTCCTGTGTTTGGATCCCCATTAGCCTCTTATCCGGTCTGTCCTTCTGATCTGAACAAATTCCCCTTGTTTGAGGTGTACCAGAGGCTTTCCTCTGTCCCCTGCTTGCTTGTGTCTCCACTTCTGTAATTTGGTGCCTCCTTCAGGCTGAAAGGTGCCTCAAATAAGTGGTATCAAAAGCATTAACTTTGCTGGTCGCTGAAGTCTTCCCCACCCCTTACTTTTATCCTGTATCACCATTTAGTGTGTTCTTTTCTCAAGGGGAATGACCTTTATCTCCAAATCCTTCCTGGCTCTGCACCATATTCTATGACCAACCTCATGTTCTCTTTCAGGACAGAAACAGTGGTGGAGAAGCTGTTAACCAACTGGATGTCCATCTGCCTGTACGCATTTGTGAGGGTGAGCTCTTTGTCCCTTCGGGGTGTAGAGGGGCCAAAAGAGGGGAGATGGCCACAGCTTTGCTTTGTTTCTTGCTCATAGCTGAAATAGTGCCAGAGTCATCCAGTATTTCGGGGTGGGGAATGGGAGAGCTGGGCTGTTCACTGGGGACAAGGATGCTTAAACCAGCCTAATACTACTCATTGTCTCAAGGAGGTCTTGCCAGATCATGGAGGGCTCAGTGTAGCTCCTTCATCTTGAGACACGCTGGCCATAGGCTGGTCTATGCATGGGGAGAACAGATTCTGATCTAATTCCTTTCCTGGAGAGGGGGTGGCAAGGAGACTCTCTCAGATTAGTGACACAGAAGCAAAGTAATACCTTGGTCTTATGCATCCACCTGGTAGTTGGCCATGCATGGAGCAGGAGCTGTCAGCAGAGGATCTGACTTTGCTGTGGCTTAGCTGCTGTATCCTCAGTCCTGCTCCTCCTCTGCTGGGGTGTCCATGTTCCCAAGTCGCTGGGCTCTGCTGGGAGCAACAAGCTGAGTTTCTCTCGGGTGAAACTGCTTCCTTTCTGTGCCAGGATTCTGTTGGGGAGCCCCTTTACATGCTGTTTCGAGGAATCAAGCACCAGGTGGACAAAGGGCCAGTCGACTGGGTGACAGGGAAAGCCAAATATACCCTGAATGACAACCGCCTCTTGAGAGAGGACCTGGAGTACCGGACTCTGGTAAGCACGGAATCTTTGTTCCCTCCGGGCGCTCTGGTGCAGCAGGACTCAATCTCCGCTCCCTTATTGAGTCAGAAGTGCAGCATCCTGTCGCTGTCTCCCGGAAGCCAGATTTATCCCAGCAGCACAACTCCACAGATGAAGAGCTCTGCTAAGGCAGGCGCTTTTGCCCTAGGCTGATAGGAGCCATCGCCACAGTAATCTGGTGTATGTGCTGCGCTCCCTTCTAGAAATAAGGGGGTGAAACTGCTGATGGCACATCGAAGCCCCTCCCCAACGCTGCTGGACTGGCTTGCAGCTCTTGACACAAGACTGAGAACAGGGTGTTTAACATCTCTGTTTTCTTTTCTGAAACCCTTTCAGTGAAAGGACAAGCTATTAACTTGCCTTAATGCCAACCCTCAAAGGTGTAAACGTGTCAGATGTAATCTTATCAGCTGAGTAGCTGTGACCTTTTCTTTTCTTCCCCAGACATTAAATGCTTTGTCGCAAGCAGGAGTTGCTGCAGGAGGGGCAGAGGATTCCCAAGGGATTTCTGCGAAAGTGCTGGACTGTGACACCATAACACAGGTGAAGGAGAAAATCCTGGATCAGATCTATAAAGGGACGCCATACTGTCACCGACCGGACCCAGACACCCTGGACCTCGGTGAGCAGCACTCCCTGGTGCCAAAACTCAGTGCGGAAGTGGAAGAGCGGTCGCCTGCTGTCTGTGCAGCACCCTGCCGTGCGTGTTTGTCCTTCCGCTGAGTGTGCAGTCACTGACCAAGGATCTTGCGCTCTGGCTGGACTCAGCAGGGCATGGTGCAGAAAAGAGGCTAAGGACAAGAACCAGGGGTGGGAGAGAAGCAGCTGGGTCCAGCCCCTTCCATTTCATCATGTTCTTTGCCAGACTTGGACCATGGCAATGGCTTGGGCAAAAGGACGCAGGGAAAAAAAACCCATGGAGAACGTGTGGGAGGGGAGGGTGATTTGAGTGCAGCGCAGAGACGCTGTAGTCACAGACTGGCACTTCCTGCAAGTCTTTTCAATGGCAGCATCTCAGTAATGTGTGTCAGGGAGGATTGTCCTGGCAGTGGTTAATGGAAGGTAGGACTAACACTGTGAAGGAAACCACTCAATTCTCCATTCTTTGGCTGTTGCTAAATAGCAGTGACACTTACACGTGAGCAGGTACTGGGGGAGTAGTAGCTAGTAAGGACTATGGGTGCATGTTTATGGTTTGAATCACCTGCTTGAAGAGTCATGATCTGACAGAACTTGTAGGAACTCGGTGAGTGGAACCTGGGAGGCTTTGAGGCCGCCTGTCCCTGTGCTCAGAGACGCTATCATGTGACTGCAGGACTTGCTCAGGTTATGTTGTCTGTGAAATAGCATGGGTAAGGCTTGACAAGGATCAGTGGGTGTGTAACAAGGTCAACCAAAATGAAGCACAGCAGACTTCAGAGGCGCCTCGAATTAACAGTTTATCTTTTCATTTTCTGTGTTTTAATGGCTGTAGAGTGGAGATCAGGACTGGCAGGTCATCTGATACTGTCTGATGAGGATGTGACATCTGTTGTTCAAGGAACTTGGAAGCGCTTGAACACACTTCAGCATTACAAGGTCAGAACTCGGTCTGCTGTTGCCTTGCCTCTCCTCATCTTCTGCACACTGCTGTTCTCTATTTGTGGCTCTGGCCTCCTGGTGGGTCACTGCCAAAAGGCTGGAGCTCTCTTGCAGCAGTATAGTCAGTTTAAGTCAGTGCTGTGGCCTGCACTTCGACTTCAACAAGCATAGCCCCCTCCTTAACCTGTACCTGAGCTGTGGGCAGGTGTAGGGCTTGGAAGGAGACAGACAAGTTCATGCCTGGTGGCTGTTGCAATGAAGGTGATGCTGCCGGATCTGTTAATGTCCAAGTCCACATCAGTAGATGATGCGAAGTAGCTTCTAGGAATGGAAAGAGGGTTGTTCTGTTTTAACTGCCTGGCACCAATGTGTCATACCTTGCTGCAGCATATTCTAGATGTGAATGGCCTTAGTCCCTGAGTATTATCATCTTCATTGTACTTTGCACATCTGTTTTTGTTGGTACAAACAAGATTCTCCCACCATCAGGAAAGACAGTGATGGTGCCTCAAAATCCCCATTTCTGTCCCTATTTCTAGTAATGATATAGTCTGTTTTGGTCTACAAGCACCTGCCTGTTGTGCTGGTGAGAAACGCACCATTTGTCTGAATGCTGATTTTTAAAAAAATTTTAATTTTTTTTCTGCTTGTGTGCAGGTGCCTGATGGAGCAACAGTAGCCCTGGTCCCACGCCTGACCAAGCACATCCATAGGGAGAATCAGGATTACATCCCAGGAGAGAGTGAGTTTGTCCAGTTCTCATAAAATGATTTTATAGCACTGGCCAATTAATGGGGCAAGTCTCTTGCTGTAGCCCCAGCTTTATGCTGCTATAGAAGACTGATACGTGGTTTGGACCTTGATTGTCAGGAAACTGAAAGCTTGGGCAGGTGAGATGACAGAAAAGCAAAAGGATGTAAGAGCAGAGGAAAGCCAGGCTGGGCATGAAAGTGCAGGATAAGCACAGTTCACTGGTTCTGACTCTCTAGGGCTGAGCGCAGTCTGCAACTTGTAGGACTCTTAATACCCTCAGGTGCTGAGCACAGCCTGGGGTGATGATGGGACACCAGGTGTTACCTTACTGCCTGGCAGGGCAAACAGCTCCATGGATACAACTGATGCTCCTTGAAGGTTTTGGGTGGACAAAAGCGACCTGCTGCAGTGCTAGAAACAGTTGTACTCTGTGCAGAAGGCTGGATCGAGGCCTCCAGAGGTTCCTTCCTGTTTGTGTTTCTGTCATACTGTGGAATCATCCTTCCTTGAGGCTCACCTCGCCAAGCTGTCCTGTGAGAGAACTGACACTCGTCTGTGAACAATTGCTTGTTTTAGAAACACCAATGCTGGAGGATGCAGACGAAGGTGGGATCAAACTTTGGCACCTGGTAAAACCAACAGAAGAGCCAGAGCTTCCCAAGCATCGGCGTGGGAGCTTAAGAGATCGCGAGCGAGCCAAGGCAATCCCAGAGATCTATCTTACGCGTCTACTCTCAATGAAGGTGAGAAGCAGCACAGATTGTGTTGCGCTTGCGATCTTGCCTGCCTTCATATACCCACCAGATTGCAGGGATGTATATGAAGATGAAGAGCCCCTTTGCCTGGGTTGATGCATGTGCTGGTTGTTTCCCCTCCCATCCTGGCACTGCAGTGCCAAACTTCTACTGTTGGGTTAAGTTTTACAGAGCCTCTCGGAGAGTGAGAAATGGTCTTACCCCTGTGTCCACCTCATGTTTGTCTTTGCGTGTCCCACAGAAAAAAAGCAGCTACCTTGTGTTTCACAGCAGTATCTGCTGGACTGCCATGTCTGCTCACCTCCCACCCCACCGAGGGCCAAGAAGATAGGACTGGCCTGTTACCTGCTGCAGCACGCTGATGCTGATAGTACACACTGGCCATGTACAGGTTCAGCTGCAGTCAGAAATCAGGCACAGTGCCTGCCCACGTTCTCCTTTTTGCTTTATTCCATTGTTGTTGTTAAAAATTGACCTGGGAGAACTTTTTCTTCTGCTCTGGTCTCAAGAAAGGATCAACTTTGGGCATCCAGGTTTCCCAGCAGTGCCCTGCCTGCAGCAGTACCGTTCCTCAAGGGACAGCCCAGGCACTTTGCCAGGCAGCGCCTCTGTTCTTCCCACACTTAGTGAACTTCCTCTCGCTGCTGGGGAAAGCCCTTCTCCTTGTTCCTGTCCGGCTGACTGCAGCCGCTGGTGGCCAGCACACCCCCCCCTCGCCCCCCACAGGCAGTGTCCATGGTTTGGTGCCATTCCCCCATGTTGTGAGCGCTCTTCCCTGTAGCAACCCCCTTCACGTGCAGTGGCTCTGAGTGCATCTGACTCCCCAGTGTGTTTTGCTTTGTTCCTGAGCTTCTCTCTGGCCAGAAACTGCTGGGGCCTGTTTTCTCCTTAGCTGCTCCCTGCAGCGGAGGGCAGTAGCTTTGGGCCGGTGAGGGGAGGCTGCTGAGCAGAAGAGGATAACCCTATATCTGCGCGAGGCCTGCGCGCTCCGCTCTGCCTGTGCTGACTCTGTCCTGCTTGGCTCTCCACAGGGCACTCTGCAGAAGTTTGTGGATGACTTGTTCCAGGTGATCCTCAGTACCAACCGTCCTGTCCCTCTGGCAGTCAAATACTTCTTTGACCTGTTGGATGAGCAGGCGATGCACTATGGGATCGCAGACCCTGAGACCATTCATATCTGGAAGACAAACAGGTACAGTGTTCCTGTGGGCCCCGGAGCTGGCACTGCCAGGCTGTCTAGAGCTGGTCACTTGCAAAGTGACAGCCACCTTTGCCTACTGAGGAGCAGCAAAATGGGTGTTGGAGGCAGCAGAGTATGGTGTGAAAAGCTGGTTTTGCTGGGGGGGCAAAGCTGGGAGATGCCGTAACGTGCAGAATACCTTTCAGCAGCACAGCTGCTACCTTTGCTGACACCCTGCTGTGCTTCTGCCTTCTCTGCAGCCTGCCCCTGCGGTTCTGGATCAACATCATCAAGAATCCCCAGTTTGTTTTTGATGTACAGACGTCAGATAACGTAGATGCTGTGCTCCTGGTCATTGCACAGACCTTCATGGACTCCTGTACGATAGCTGACCATAAGTTAGGGCGGGTAAGTACAGAGGGAGAAAGGAGCATGGTCGGCACCGATAGTTGAGCAGTGCTGCCCCAGGAAGACAATAATGTTTACGTAGCACTGCTGGGACAGTGGGCCAAGTCTGTCCTTGCTCCCATGTGCCACTGGAGCCATGGGGACTCCTGGGAAGAGAGGAGGGAGGAGCTGATTTTGTTTAGCCTATGGAAGTTGTTGAAGGGTGCTCTTTATTTACAGCTTACAGCTGCTTGGGGGACGGAGCTAAACTCTAGGGGGCTGTGGCAGACAGCGTAAGTTACGGGATTGACCTTGGGAGATTCAGGTTGGCCATTAGAAAAACTTCTTACCACCACTACTGGCCCTGTGCCAAGAGTGGAAGAGTTCTGCACAGGTCCCCAGAGATGGGATGGGTGAATCTCTGGAGGATTTCAGGAATCAGCTATGCAAAGCCATAGCTGATGTGATCTCCTACTGGTGATTACCCAGCTCCAGGTGAAGGCTGGACTAGGGATCCCAGATGTCCCTTCACCAACACATCTCATGGTTCCTCAGATGCATTACTAGAAGGGAGCCTGGTATTTGAAGTGCCTCTCCATGCAGAGGACAAAAATTCCCAGTCCTGAATGAATGACAGAAAATAGCAGTGATGGTGTTACCTGCTAAGGTTAGTTCACAGTGATGGAGGAGCTTTTGTTAATCAATTCTGGTTTTGAATGTTCAAGGACTCTCCAATCAATAAGCTGCTCTATGCTCGGGACATTCCTCGCTACAAGCAGATGGTGGAAAGGTAAGCGATGAACGTGAGGAGTTGGAGTTTAAACAGTAATAAGGAGGCTGGGAGGAAAATACGCTAATTGCCTGTCTACTGCTGTGCAGGTATTACGCGGACATTCGTCAGACCATCTCTGCCAGTGACCAGGAGATGAACTCTGCCCTGGCTGAGCTATCACGGGTAAATAAAATCATTTCAGAAGTCACCCTGGCCCCTCGCCTGTGCATTGAAGGGAGCATTAGTAATGCAAAGATGAGAGATTGCAGCCGAGTGCGCGGTTCTGCTCAGACATACTGACCATTCCCAGTGGCTGCTCTGCTTTGTGGCACCACCAGGAGGGTGAGGGTCTGCCCCACTAGCACTGCAGAGAAAAGCGTAGTCAAGGATTCAGGGCAAGGAGTACAAGTGATTTTTCCTTCCCTAGGAACTACTGGTGAATTCCCTTTCCTGTTGCTTTGTGCAACAGGCGCATTTCCTAATGAGTTGTGAGGACGCAGAACTTAGAACAATTGTTTGGTGTCTCGTGTCTTTGTCTAACTTCCTCTCTTATTCAGAATTACTCAGGTGACCTCAATTCCCTGGTGGCTCTACATGAATTGTACAAATACATCAATAAGTACTATGACCAGGTGAGTGTGTGTTTCCAGCAGGTACGAACATGCCCTTCTGCTTTTACCACCCAACCAAAAAAACCTCCAAAAACTAACTGAAGAGCAGCCAGACTATCACAGCACCATGGATTGTTTCATTGGCATGCGTAACTTCCATGTCATAAGTTTGCTTTATTCTTATCAAAGAGAAAGGGAGGAAATCACAAAAAAACAGACTTGCCTTTAAATTGGAGACTGCTGGGATTTCAGGTATACTTCCTTTTTTGATGCCGATATCCAAATACTCCACTTAAAAATGAAATGCAGTTAATTCAGATCCATTTACTAAAGATACCATTTTCAGGTGAGAAGTTTAGCATTCTTTTTGCACTAGGAAGTTTACAAGTTACTAGGACGAATCTAGAATGCTTGTTTTGTGGTTAATTTGAGATTAACGACTACGTACCCACTCTAGTCTTGAGCATGCTGGATTCCAGCTTGGGGCTCCCCACTCTGCCTGGCGTTGAGCTGGCTGACAGTGGGGTGCGCTGGAGAAAGGCTGCCCGTGAGCTCTGTCTCCTTGCAGATCATTACTGCCTTGGAAGAAGACCCAACGGCACAGAAGATGCAGCTCGGATATAGACTACAACAGATCGCAGCAGCTGTGGAGAATAAAGTCACAGACTTGTGACAGGCGCAGACAGACTGCTCCCCACCGGCTGAGCGGGGACAGTGCTCGTCCTAGCTACACACAGGGTGTCCTGCTGCCATTGGAACCAGACTCTCCGAGGAACCCACGGGTGACATGAACAGGGATGGCCAAGGCAGTACAAAGGACAAGCATCCTTGCATCTCAGAGAATATTTTTTTACAGCTTTTTCTTTTAAAAAGCAAAACAAAACACAGACAAACAAAACCCCCAACCCAGACTTTGGATTTCCTCTGGCCGACTGTCAGGGGGACCACGCAGCTCCTTCCTACGGATGTGAATGTGCCAAGTTTCCAAACAACGTTGTTGAAGAGCCAGGTGACCACACTGAGCACCATGTCTGTGGAGTCCTCGGCCTTGCACGGGTGCCCTTGCCAGCACCGGGAGACTCCTCTGCTGCCGTCGGCCACTTCAGTGGGGATGCAGGGAGCTTTCCGCAGGCCGACAGCTCTGCTAACCTCTGGCCAGCGAGCACTCCTGTAGTATCCCACCTGAGAAACCTTCCAGCAATGTCCCCGCTGGTTCCAGATGTTGGGTGTAGAAGGGAGAGCGTCTGATGGTGAAGGTCTCTTGCTCCCCAGCATTCTGGTCTCTGACAGCTCATGCGTGCCACCTGCTTGGATGTGACGTGCTCACCAGCATGCGCGCTTGCCCAGGGGCCTCCTGGAAACGGACAGCACCCCCACCCTTTCCTTCGGGACAGATTCAGCATGTGAGAGTCACTGCCTGGCTCGCCTCGGTCTCCGCTGACCCAGCTCAGGATCCATCTCCCTGGTTCCTTGTGATCAGAGGTTGCCCGGCTCTTTGGAAAAGCACAACAAATGCCTTGTGCCGCTTCCCTTCCCTCCGGTGTCTGGCTGTTCTGCTGCTCTGAACTGGACTTGTAAATACCCTCAGAAAGTTAATGTATTTAAATGCTAAAGGAGAATGTTTAATTTTGTGGCTTTGAGACAAAGCTTTCCTTGGAGAAGTATCTCTGTGCACTTCTACTGACAAACGTCTGTCAGCACTGGAGCAAAGTTTTCTCCACTGCTTTGTCTGCAGGGATAACTCGTAGATGTCTCCGTTGTCGTAACAGCAGCTTGCTTTTCCCCGCTGCTCAGTTCAAGGCTTAGCTGTGTGCTCTTCTGTTAGGCTCGGCTTACACCTTACCCACAGTTTCACTCCCCAGACTCTCCTGCCGCGGCACATAGAAGGGCTGTCGGTGAGCTGTGAACTCAAGGAAGCCGTGAAGCACAACTGCGTTGTTCCCAAGGAGCGTCAGGCGTCCTGCAAATGGGAGCGATCCGTGTGAGGAAGGAGAGGCTGGAGCATTCCAAGCACAGTTAGTCGCCAGCTGTCACTGCGCAGCTCCTCGCTGCTCCCGCCTCGGTTCCTGCGCCTGGGAACAAAGTACTCTGCCCTTCTGGGAGCAAAGCCCTGTTTGTAAGGGTGCCCTACTCGCTCTTACCCCCCGCTGCTAATTCCATGCTGATGTCCTGCGTGCCCAGGGCAGGCAGACAGATCTGACTTCTCTGTCACTTCCCTCAGCTGGTGATTGCGCTGGCCAGGAGGGACCAGAGCCAAAACAGGGCAGGATCATGTCCCTACCTCTCTCTCCATGGCATGCAGCAGTAACTCCAGGCCTGTCAGATCAGCCCTGTGGCTTTGTGAGAGCGCTGCCCGGCTGCAAAACTGCTCTCCAAGCAGTGTGACAACAAGCTAGTGCTGGGTGCTCTTCCTACAAAGCCAGCTCTCTCCTGCGACCCTCTCAGCAGTATTCCCGGATACTCCATGTGCCTGGGCAACAGCCAACATCCCTGTGCTGCCTCCTGCACGGAGCAGAGGCGAGCTGGCTGGCTGCTGCCCAGCAGAAAGGGGGCAGAGTTTGCCCCTCTTCCCCCAAGTTGGGCACCGGTTTGGGTCTCGCTGCTGCCCTGACCACCCATTTCCACGAAACTTCTGGGAACTTTAGCATCTCTGAAACCTCAGTCTCAACCAAGTCTGGTTAAATCAGCCCCAAAAGAGCTGGGTGGAGGAGAGGACTGGGAGGAGGTGATTCCATGGTTTGAGGCAGGCACAGACATAGTGGCAGAGTAGTGTTGTCCCCTTGGATGTTCCACCCCAGGTAACAAGGTGTAGTTTGTGGCCTCACCAGCTCACTGCGTGTCTGCCCGCAGCCACAGGCTCCCTGCGGGATTTATGGCTCTGCAGGCTGTCCTTGTCTGCCCTTATTTTTGCAGAATTATCTCTGCCCTTTCCCAGAACAGGGCAGCCTGGGGCTTAATTCTGAATACACCTCACGCTGGCAAAGGGAGGAGGACTTGGTGGCTCTCCTGGAATGGTGGTGACAGGAGTCCGGGTGTCCCTGAGAGCGCAGGCTCTGCCCAGCTGGCTGCCTCAGGCCCCTCTGCTTCCCCGCAGTGCTCCTGGGTGTTGGAAACAATCCGCTTTCTCTGAGCATATCTGTCCGTCTGCTGTTATTAGAGCAATAATCAAGACTTAAATAGAAATAACTGTAGGTGCTTGACTTACTTAACATCTTGAGCTTGTCCTGGCATAGCCGGACAGGAGGCGCTGCCCAGCGCCGGTGCCGTAAGGGTGAAAAGCCGGTAGTGCCCATCTCTTCCCATCCATCTGTCCCTGGGGTTCTGGATACCGGCATCCTCCTCCTCTGCGGACACGCTCCGAAGGCCCCTCGCTGGGATCAGCTTGGGTGCTCAGGCACGGCCCCTCTCCTCTCTGTCCGCACCCCTCTCCTCTGGCAAAATCCGTTACGACGACAGGGTTCTGTTGCATTTAGATTTGCACAAAACAGGTTTTATTATGAAATTCCCTACTGCAGGGAAGACTTATTTATTTATTTCTCACCATCCTTCCAAGTTTCTTCCAGTCTCTGCCTGATTCCATGACCAGCTTGTCAGACACTCCGGAGACAGACCTTCCTTCTCGAGGATGGAGAATCCTCTCTGGCTGTTCCCCTTTCGTTACAGGTAGCGAGTTCCGTGGGCACCAGCTGAGCGTGCCCCTGCCACAGCGACTGTTCCTCTTCTGCGAGCCGCAGGCGCGGCAGGGGGATGCCGCCGCTTCAGCCACGCTCTCAGAAAGGGGACGTTCTGCAACGGCGGGCAGTGAGAGTTGTTTAGTACTGTGGTCAGAGGGGGCAACTTGCTTCCACTGTGGTCTGGATGAAACGCCGAGAGCTGATCAGTGTTACGATCAGCTATACCCGTTAGTGTATCTGAATGTCTCTCCTGTTGGCGCGCCTGAGGTAGCGGGCACGCACGCGATGCAGATGTGAGCGCTTGCTTGCATCGGTCTGGTGGCAAACGTAGGCTGCACCTGGAAGCTTTTTTTTTTTTGGTAGAAATGATGGCTATTTTTTTTTAAATAAAACTAGAGGGTTCTTGGATGCTGCTGTCTCAGTGGAATGCCATTTCTTTTTCAGGGCGTGCCCTGGTCGCAGCAAGATGCTGCTTTTTTTGGTGCCTTTCTTGTCGGGATGATTCTTTTGGTTTCCAGAACACCCAGTGCGGCTGCTCTAACAGTCTTTCTCCCAGTCCTCTGTCCCAGTGCCTCTGCCCCCTCCCAGCCTTGCGACTTGGTGTCTCTCTGCCTGTTACGGTATGGCCTGACCCACATTTACACCCTGCCACGCCTTGAGTTCTGCTCAGAGCACCCGAGGTACTGTCTTTCTCAAATTGGAATTAATAATTAATATAAAAAGCTTGAAAAAAAAAATCTGGATTTTGTTACATAGTGTAATAACTGTTTGTAGATACTGTCCTGAGATGTAGGAATCTATTGGTGACATAAGAGGTTTTGTCTGTAAATAATCAGTTTAGAGTCCAAATGATTTTAATAAAGAGAATTCTTACACAATAATTCAATAAATTTTAATATACAACCTGCGTGTCGTGCTTGCGTTGCACAGCCATGCAATTGCCCAGCATCTCTTCACCTCTTCTTTCCTCGGCAGTGGAAGCTGGCGGGGGGGCTCGGCAGCCTGGGACCCTGTGCCACCTTGCACCGCCAGCTCCCCCCGCCCCCAGTTTGTCCCCAAGGGGGGAGTGGGACAGAGCCCTTCTGGCGCAGGGCGCAGCTCTGGCGCTGGTTTTCCACAGCGGGTGAGCGGGGAGGGCGTTGCTTACGCTACAGTCAGTTTATGGTGACGGCTGTTGCTCACCAGTGTTCTTAAATTAGTAAAACAACTCTTAAACTAATTGCAGGGCTCCTCCCATAGAGCTGGCTCCTGGCCCACCGCTCCTGCCCTCCCGCTGCTCCCCGCCCCCTGCACCCGCAGCGCTCCGGGTACAGCCCGCTCTCCCCTTCTCCCGGCCGTGTCACCGCCTCAGGCCGCGCGCTGCCCGCTCTCCCTGCCCTTCTAGGGGATCCGCGCTCGCTCCGCACGCGGCCGGGGGCCCCCTCTGCCCCTGCCCCGTTATTTTTAGCGCGGGGGAGGCAGGTGAGAGGAGCGGGGCGCAGGCAGGGGGGGCGCGCTGGGGGCCCCGACCTGAGGTTGGCGGCGGCCTTAACCCTTTGCTGCAGCCTGCGCCGGGAAACCCGAGCTGTGGGTCGCCGGGGCCCCGGCGGGGGGAGCCCAGGGCTGCGGCGGCCTGTCCGGGGGGGGGAATAAAGTAAATGCGATTTAGATTTATTTAATACTGTGTGTGGCCATTTGCTGCTCGGTGTCGCGTGGGTGCTCGGGTGCCACCTCGGCAGGGCAGGGCTGCTGGGCGGGCGGGCAGCACGCTGCTGCCGTGGCGGTTCCCCCGAGAAGNCCTCGGGCCGGGCAGCAGGGCCCGGGGCTGGGGGAGCGTGTCCCCCCTGCCGGCACAGGCT
This sequence comes from Psophia crepitans, assembly GCA_013399095.1. Lineage (NCBI taxonomy): Eukaryota > Metazoa > Chordata > Aves > Gruiformes > Psophiidae > Psophia > Psophia crepitans. The sequence continues at coordinate 8,924 of VWZZ01001500.1, read as the reverse complement.
GGGGGCAGCTGTGCGGGATGGAGACGGGGCTGCAGCGGCCAGGCTGGGCCCCGCGTCCCGCCGGCAGGCTGGGAGCAGTGGGAAGCGCCAGGCAGCCCCACGGTTTCTGGGCCTGGGGATGGCGGAGCAGGGAGGAAGGATTTCTCTGTTTCCATCTCAGCAGAGCTGTGAATTTCCCTCTATAAATAGTTGCTGTGGAGACTGGAGCTGCAGGGGGCTGACAGACCTGCTGCNGTGAGAGGAGCGGGGCGCAGGCAGGGGGGGCGCGCTGGGGGCCCCGACCTGAGGTTGGCGGCGGCCTTAACCCTTTGCTGCAGCCTGCGCCGGGAAACCCGAGCTGTGGGTCGCCGGGGCCCCGGCGGGGGGAGCCCAGGGCTGCGGCGGCCTGTCCGGGGGGGGGAATAAAGTAAATGCGATTTAGATTTATTTAATACTGTGTGTGGCCATTTGCTGCTCGGTGTCGCGTGGGTGCTCGGGTGCCACCTCGGCAGGGCAGGGCTGCTGGGCGGGCGGGCAGCACGCTGCTGCCGTGGCGGTTCCCCCGAGAAGGGAGCGGGGAAGGGGGGGCTCNTGTTTCCATCTCAGCAGAGCTGTGAATTTCCCTCTATAAATAGTTGCTGTGGAGACTGGAGCTGCAGGGGGCTGACAGACCTGCTGCCAGGGGAGCTGGGGGAGGCAGGGAGAGGCCAGCAGTAAAGTGAACCCACTGCAGCTGTCCTAGGTCTCCTGCTCTCCCGAAGCCAAGGTTGTTCCCAGAAGCGGGGCTGTGATCTGATACCCTGCGTCCATCCGGCGATGCAGGAGACTTTGGTCTGCTCAAGGACACCCCTCCTGGGCAGCGCAGACTAAAAGGGGAGCAGGACCAGCTGGTATCTCACTTCGAGGAGCTCCAGGATGAGCCAGATGACAAACGGGGCGGCGTGCCCTGCCTGCGAGCTGCTGCACGGTAAGTCTGCGCAGGGTCCCCGGGGCTCGGAGCCCCGCACGCCGACAGGGCTGCTTTTCCGCTGCGCGTTGCGACTTGCAGGGATGCTGCGCTCAGCAGGGGCTTGCCAGGGCAGCGTTCCTGCGGGAGACGAAGGCGTGTGTTGCTCTGGTGAGCTCTGCGGCTCCGAAGGTCCAGGTGTTACAAGGCATGAGGGGGGTGGGCAGCTCCTCACCCCATTCCGTGCAGGGGGGGTGGAGCTGCCCGGGCCGGGGGCAAAGTCCCGCTCCCTGCCCACGGCTCTCCCAGACAGGCAGGACCAGTACAGTTTTGGGATGAAATTCTCTGACCTGGTCCAGGCCTGCAGCAAGCCAGCAGGTTCTGCACAACTTGGCTTTGACTGACAAAAGCAAAACAAAACAATGGTTGTTTTTAATGTAAAGACGTCAAGCGATGAGGGACTTTAAAGCATCTCTTGTCCTTTATCACAAAGCTCAGAAAAGTACGTTTCGCTCTCCAGTACCAAGTTGCATAGCAACGCTCCTCATCCTCTGCCAGTGCATCCGTGTAACGAGGGTGGCTGGAGGTAAAGTCTCGCACGCCTAAAGACGGACTTGGCTTGCCTCTGCAGCCAGGACGCCAGGGCCCGGTGAGCCTCTGATGTCACCAGTAGGCTCAGTTCGTGCACAAATAAGGAAAATTTTTGTTTCATAGCTTAGATGTTAGTAAGTATTTGCTGAAAAGAGCGGCCACAGAGACACGCAGCATCCTGGAGGCTTACGCCTAAAAGAGACTGATTGTGAGCAGGGTGAATGCCACAGTTAGAGGTGTAAAAATCCAAGGAGGAGGAGGGATTCTGAGCTCCTTTCGGAATGCTGTACGGGCTTGGGTGAACAGAGCAGTGCCAGCTGTGGCGGTTTGGGTTGTCCCTGGCAGGATCAGGGTCTCGAGCCTGGTCTGACCCTTACTTAGAACTGTGCGGGTGCCCAGAGGCAGGCTGTGTCTGTGGCTGCTGGGCTGGGAGAGGAGCATCAGCGTATGCAGGGAAATGTCAGCCTGTTGAGGAAACCAGGGCTCTGTCTCAACACCCATCCCAGCACGACTCCCCATCACGGCTTCTGCCACCACCACCGCCAGCCCGCTAACACCATCTCTGCAAATCCTCCGGCGCAGACCAGCTCTTAGCTTTAGTGACCTGATTTGAAGGATTTAAAGCTCACTATTTCTACCCATGATAACGGTTTACTGGGATTATTACCACCTGCCACAAGCGCCGGCGTTGCGTGTTAACCTGGGGGTTCAGCCGCACAGCAAGTGGCATTTCCAAACTACGACAGGCTGGGTTGGAGCACCCCAGCTGCAGCAGCTTACATCTATATTTCCATTAGCAACACGGGCTCCGGGCTGCTATTTCAGGTGACCGGTGCCGAAGCCAATTCCACACCAGCACTGCGGGGCGGGGGGACAGCAGTTGCATCAGTCTGTCTGCGCGGTCTGGGTGTTTGTACCTTGGGCTGTCATAGTAACAAACCCCGGGACCAGCCTCCCGCTCCGTCGCAGCCTCTTGCTGGGGCGTCACAGGGCAGGCAGTGATAAGCCCGTGCTCCGGCGCTGTGCTGCGGACAGATGCGCAGCGCTGCAGTGTCTAAAACATGGGTTCTGCTCGCTCCCATCTGGAGCGTGAGGCTGCTCCTGCCAGCAAAAGCCCAGACATGTCCCCTCCTCGGCCAGGACGGGGTGGGGAGCGGGTGCGATCCCTGGCTGCAGCCGCAGAAGGGGATCCCGCAGTCCCCGCTGAGCCCCTGAAAATCCACCCTGGGCACAGGGAAACCTGAGACTCCCACCTGGCCCTGGCCTGGCCGCACACCACCGGGATCCCGGCCCGGCTCCAGCCTGCCAGCTTTCCTCTTCTAAACGCTTAAAATAATCCCTGCCTCCGCTCGTAACAGCCTGGCTCCAGGGGCTGCTGAAGCAGATGGGGAGGAAGGGGGCGAGGGGACAGCGGGGCGAGAAGAGGGAACCCGTGTGCGCAGCCTGCCGCAGAGGCCCGGCTGCCCCGCAGCTCCCCAGCTCTGTTTACAGGAGTAACGCGCTGAAGAGATTGCACCGCCCGTGCCCAGGACCCGGCTCCCAGCTGCCTCCATCCCCTCGCGCCAGGGCTGCTGCGACGCGGGGCCATGGAGCAGCGGGCGCAGGAGGTGCCGGCAGCCCAGCGCACAGGTCAGTCCTCGGGCGCGCGGCTCCAGAGCCGAGATCGTGCCAGGCTCTTCCCAGGCCCGAGGAGGCCACCGGGACCCATCCGTCCCTTCCTCTGCAAGGCCGGCTGTCCCCGGCTGCGCCGTCAGTCCCTGCGCATGTGGAGACGCCAGTAACGCCTCTTGGCGATGGTCCCCGCAGGAGGTCACCACCCTGCTCGGGAAGGAGAGGTGTTCAACACGCGATACCAGGCTCTGTGCAAGCTGGGCTGCGGCACCTTTGCCACCGTCTGGCTGTGCCAGGACATGAGGTGAGGGGCTGGCCAGCTCTGGGGAGGTGGGAAGGGGTGGCTGGTGTCCCGGGCAGGACCTGCCCCTCCCGCAGAAGCCACAGAGCACTGCTGCCTGCCGGGGAGCGCATCGGCGTCCCCTGAGCACCGGGTAAACCTGGTGATACGCACCAAGCAGAGCTGGTCCCTGGAAACCAAAGAAGATAAACGAGGTGGGATCGCCCCCGCTCTGCATTTGCCCTTCTCGTTGAGACCCTGCAGGGTCCCTGCTCCGCCTTTTTCTCTCCAGTCCCTTGCTGGTCCCTGGGGCAGCCGTGCTGCCAGATGCCGGCAGCATCACCACGAGGGATGCCCACGGGCGGGGCGTGCAAGGCTGCTTGCAGGAGGGCAGCACCCTCCCTGGGGAGCCCTGGGCCGGGTGGCTGGGAGGAGGAGAGGTGCTGCACACGTCGGCTGGCAGCCACGATTTGTTTCCCAGGAGGAAGAAACACGTAGCTGTGAAGGTCCTGAAAAGCAGGGAGAGCTTTGCTGAGGCTGCCCAGGATGAGGTTGCTCTCCTCCGCTGTGTATGTATATTCTGGAGTTCAGGTCTGAGTGTTGGCCTCACCATCCCTTCTCCCTCCAGGTCTCAGGCTGAGAAGCTAGGTGGGGAACATGAAAAAAACCCAGAAGTTAGGTAATTCATGGCAATCGCCTTGGCTCAGTGATGGCCACTGAAACGGGCACCTTCTCCTTCCTCCTGCCATACTGGGACATACTGGCTGTGTCCCACTTGCCCCATCAGCCCATTTCTTTCAGCTGAGACCGAAATCCAGTAAATAGGTGGAACCTGCAGAAAGAGAAGGCGAATAACCAACAGAACAGCAAGCGGTAATGTTGTTCTTGAGCAGGAGATGGGAGCGTTTCCACTGTGTGTGTGTCATTCCCAGCTCAGGGCATTGCTCTGTCGCAACGCTGACACTGGAGTAAAAGGGAATATTTGGGGAGAAAAAAAGAAAAAAGCAGGATGTAGCAAAAATGTGATAAATCTCTGCAGTCAGAAGGCTTCCTCCTGCCCTTGCTGATGGGTGTGGTAATTAGGTGCCTGTAGCTGGGTCTCGGGTAGTTGCCTTTGAAGATGCCTTGACCTGCTAGTTCTAGAAAGCTCGTGGTTACAGTTCCTCAGGTTTGCCTGAATACAAAGTCACATCAGCTCCAGACGAGTAAAAGCCCTTAAATTTTGCATTTCAAATTACTCCGAGGCCTTTCGCCAGCAGGTCTGAGAGAGGTTTAGTTCACACCCGTAACTCCGCAGACCCTGTGCGGAGCAGCGTGCGCCAGGCGCCGTGGCGCAGAGGGCTGCCTCTCTACCCCTGAGCACAACCCTGCACACGGACCCAGCCTTGCCCTTGATTTATTACTCATTTTCTCTGAAAGACACGCTCCCGTTCGGCAGAACGCAGCCGCTTCCCAGGGCTGTTCCCACTGGCACGGGGGGAAACAATTGTAGCAGCATCAGCACCATTGGAGCAAACTGCCAGTACGTGGTGCCACGCGCGCGTGAGCGCTGGTGCAAGAGCTGGGGTACCGCAGCACCTGTGCTCGGGCAGACAGGGGTTCACCCAGCACAGCACCCCGGGCCAGCAGCAGATATCCAGAGGGGTGCAGGGACAAGCTAAGCACGGGGTGCTGCTCCCACTGAACGCTCCCCTGACCTACAGCCGTTTCCAGCTGGAGATCTCCTAGGCCAGGGGTGATGTCAGTAGTACTCAGTAGATTCACCTCCAAGAGATCTGCCCTGCTTTCCTGTGAGCCCACGCGGGCTCCAGCACCCGCAGCCCCCTGCGACAAGAACTGCCACCAACTACCCACACACTGCGTGAAGAACCATCTCCTCTGCTTTGGTTTTGAACCTCGCAAGCACCAGGTTTGATGGCCTCTGGTTCTTGTACAGAAGACCGGTGTTCATGCCCTCTGCCACTGCTCTGTATCTTGTAGACCTCTGCAGTGCTTGCCCATAGCCAACCCTTTTTCAGCCCAACGAGACCCACTTCGCTGGGTTCCTTCAGCCATGGAAGCTGCTCTCTACCCTGGTAGGACAGGTAGCCTTCCAACGGCCGAGGACAACCACGAGGTCTCTGCCTCTCTGCAACCCTTTGCGAGAAATTGCTGAAGGGATGGTGTGGCTTATAAAAAGTGATGTCTCAGCTGAGGAGGGACAGGGCCATCCCCACTCTGCAGACAAGGAGCAGAGGCTGCAGAAGGGCAAAGGAACGGACAGCCATTGCTTCTGGGAGCAGGGAGCTGTGGTCTTGGGGGAATCCCAAGACTTTCTGGGCCTGCATGGCACAGAACGAGCAGCGGGAGGTGTGCTAGATGCTATTAGCAGGATTGGTTTGAGTTATTCGGACACTGGGAGAGTGATGGTCCCACCTGGTGAAGAGCTAGGCAACATACAGAAACTCATCCCTTGGCAACAGACTCAGCTTGTGTGTTTGTAGCCTGGTTTTCCTCATGCACTTTTCATGGTATTTGTCATGAAATGCCAGTTCCTGAAAGGGAAAGTCTGTAGCGCAGGATAAAAACAGGCGCAAGATGTCCTTCGGCATGTAGACCTCTCTAATTGCAGCTTTCGTGGAATGTCCCCCTCAGGTGAGCAGTATGAAGAAGAAGGATCAGGCAGGAGAAAACATCGTCTGTTTGCTAGACGACTTCAGAATGATCGGAGAGAACGGCTTCCATATCCTTCTGCTAGAGTGCTGCAGCTCAGGGTCAGCAAGGCCCGGGCTTGCCCGGAGAGCCACAGGGTGGTGTAAAACCAGCGCTGTGCTCTCATGAGGAGGGTGAGCAGAGCAGTAGCTGGACCAGGGCACGTGGAGGTGGCTGGAGGGCAGAGGTTGGGTAATGAGATATTTGGTTGCCCTGGCGAAGGGTGAAAGGCTGGTGGTAGCATAGAATCACAGAACGGTTTGTGTTGGAAGGGACCTCACAGCCCCCCGCCATGGGCAGGGACACCCCCCACCAGCCCAGGGTGCCCAAAGCCCCATCCAGCCTGGCCTTGGGCACTGACAGGGATCCAGGGGCAGCCACAGCTTCTCTGGGCACCCTGTGCCAGGGCCTCAGCACCCTCACAGGGAAGGATTTCTTCCTAATATCTAATCTAAATCTCCCCTCTGTTAGTTCAGACCCATCCCCCTTGTGCTATCACTCCCTGCCCTGTAACCAGCCCCTCCCCAGCTTTCCTGCAGCCCCTTTAGGTACTGGAAGGCCGCGATTAGGTCTCCCTGGAGCCTTCTCTTCTCCAGGCTGAACAAGCCCAGCCTGTCCTCATAGCAGAGGTGCTCCAGCCTCCATCTTCTCTCCGTTAGTGAATCCCTGACTCTTTCCCACATGTGTGCTTGGTATTTGAGGCGCTGGGTCCTTCCCTGCGATGTCTGATGGGCAACTACACAGCCCAGGGACTGCCTCTGCCTTTTGTGAAAAAGTCTTTACAGCAGGTGAGAACTCGGCTGGAGCTGGGAGAGGGACCGAGGGACTCTTGGCTGGGGAACGTGCCACAGTCTTCATCCGCTGCCGCGAACTCCTGTATGATTGCATCTGCAAAGAAAGGGACAGTGCAGAGTGAGGGCTCAAGGCATGTTTTTTTTTCTTTTAAGGAAAACCACAGCTATTTCTCTCAGGTGTAAGGAAAGCAAACATTAAATAGGCTGAGTGGGAAGTCATCACGTTCCCATTGACAGAGGGGCACAGGGCGTTACCGCCCGAGCCTGCAGCCTGCAGGCAGGAGTCAGGACCAGATCTGCACTGGGGTTCAGGGGTGGCCCGCGTGTCCCTGTCTCAGCAATCGCTGAATTCTCCAGCAGTTCTGCTGCCCGCAGGAGCAGCAGGGGACAAACGGCCTGACGGAATTACGCTTCTTGTTGGCAAACCACGTACCTCTCTGCCCTCCCGCTGTCCAGAGAACTCCCCTCTGGCAGCAATGCCTTTGGCACCCAGCCGCAGGTAGCACCGGCGGGTCCGGCAGCTTTCTGCACAGCACCACCGAAGGCTGCTCGAGGTCTCCCTCAGCACTGATGTCTTTCCAGGGTTTTCTAAATTGCTGGCTTGGGTGGGTGGTCCTCCCCCCATGCTGAGGATTTCCTGCTGGGAGCCAACTCTTCCTTCATCCCCTGTAAGGATGTGGTGGTCAGAGCGTGAAAACCGAGTTTCTTATGCGTTGGCTGGGAATAGTGAAGGAACGGGAAACCTGAGTGAGGCCTCAGAACAGTTAAAATGACATTTTGCCTCTCGTGCTGAGATTTATCAGAAGTCAGCACGCTTGCCCAGATGAAGATTTGCTACCCTGGTTCCTGTGCCTTTCTAGGGACACTGAGAAAGAAAACCGCTTCCTCCACCCCGTTTTCTGGGACAGCCTCTTCTTCCTCCAAAGCAGCTCCACTAACACCCGAATAAGTTACACAAAAACGCAGTGGCATAAACCTCCGTGTCCCGTTTCACACCCAAGCGTTCTGCTTGATCCACGCCCCTATCTGCTTTAATTGTAAAATCTCAGAATCTTTCTTCCCCTCGAGGTCAGCACTGGGGTGGTACTTACTTCTGATTCATTCCAGTTTAGCTATTTAAATCTTTCCCCATGTTTCACAGTTACCATTTAAGGTTGGTATTTCCTCGGGGCTGATGTTCATCCCAGAATAGAATTTGATAATACAGAGAATACTTGCCAGCCCTTTATGGCTGACCAGAGAGTTTAAAAAAAAAAAGAAAAAGGTATATATAAACCTCCCAGCAGCGTTTTCACTGGTATTGATTTCTGATAGCGACTGTTTGTCTCGGGCAGTTGTTTCTCTCCCCCCTGTGGCAGGCCGCTCTCCCTGCTCCACCGCAAGCCGTTCTTTCCCTACATGGCTCTCCAGCACTACCCTTAAGGCCCCTCTGCACGCACCCGCTCGCCGCCTCTCCCTCCTGCTCTCTGGGTGATGCTGCACCTCCTCGTCTTGCCTTGTAAGACGGGACACCCTCCTCCCGTGCCGAGTCATGCTGTAACCAGCTCCCAACTTCCATCGGATGATAATCAGCAGGGAGGCACGGTGGTCCGAGGACGTGACAGCCACGAGAACACGAGTGGTCTTTGGGGAGAACGTTCAGCTTGTGATTGCAATGCCTCCTCGTAGCCTTATCCTCTCTCCATCTCTCTGGGCTTGCCCGTCCATGCTGATACCCGTGTATTTTCAGGCAGCCTTCCGCTGCATGTCAGCCCCACCCCACAAGACAGCCTGTCCCCACTGGGCGCCCCAGACCCCTCTCGCTGGGCACGCTGGGCTCCAGCGCCTGCTGCTGCGGTGAAACCCCTCATGCCTGCTCCCACAGGGCCACCAGCACAGGGGACTCGCTGTACAGAAACGATTCATTGCAGATAGTCACCACCAGCGCTCCCTTTCAACACCAGAACATCCGCAACTCGCAACACCCACGGTGCCCGACTGCTTGGAGAGCTGCTGGGGCAGGGGGTGAGGGGGGGACCCTCGCCTGGGGCGG
>VWZZ01001499.1:337111-408067 GCA_013399095.1 Psophia crepitans | reverse complement strand
AAAAAAAAAGAAAAAAAAAGAGAAGGAAACCGCGTTTCGGGTTTTAACCGATCATTTGTTGAGCATCTGCGGACACTGCTGCTCTGCTCACGCAGGCTTGCCAGGGGCTTGCTGTTTTAGAGACAACGGAGCGTTTTCCGAGCGCAGGCTGATGTCCCTTTTCCCCGCTGGAAGAGGTGAGAGCCGTTCCCCCCGGCAGCGGGCGGCAGGGGCACGGCGGAGGGGCCGATCCTGAGCTCCTCGGGAAAAACTTGCAGCTGAAGCAGGACCGAGTTCCCAGCCGACAGCAATTTCCCCCTCTCTAATGAGTCGCCCCTGCTAATAAATGATGCCTCTGCTCAGGTTCCTCAGTGGTCTACAGCTGAGTCCGAGAGAATTTGATCCTTTATTTAAAGATATGTTTTAATAAAACTGCTGTAACGTTGGCATTTTATTAGGAGGTTATTGTTTCCAAATTAATACTTATCTATGAAAAATGTCTGTCCTACCAAACTGGATTCACCTCCATGCATTCCCTTCTTCGTTTTCATGCGTTTTACAGCTAAGAACTTAGCTCTACATTTCCCTGAGTCATCAGACCATTAATTTGCTGGGGAGCTAGCTGCTTCACCCAGATGGATATAATTCTGAATAAACTCAGAAGAAATGCAAACCCGTATGATTTTCTGTAATTTCCCTTCCCCCCCCCCCTTTTTTTTTCCTCCTTCTTTCCTCTTTAGTTGGTCTGTGTTGAGCAATGCCTTCAGAAACTTCATTATCTAAAAAGCAGACCTAGAGGGCAGGGACTTTGGGAATAGTTCCCTTTTATTCTGAAACTTTCTAAACCTAGAGCCGGGTTGAACATGTCCTCAAATCTGCACCTTCCAGGAAGAAATGAATGATGTGCCAGACATTTCACTTCTGCCCAAAAAATACAAACCAAATGCTGTTCGGTTCGGAATGCTTTCTCAGGCCCTTTTTCTGTGCACATTTTACAGTCAGAATGTAAAATGGTCACCTCAGAAGTTGATAAAAACCCTACGCAGATGTTACTGTATGTATCTTCCTCCATTTTATTTCAAATAGATTTTACTAACAATTCATAGCAAAAAAGAAAATGGACTGCCACCCCGACAGGAGACCTTTGCAGGTTGCAGGCCAAGCAAGCTCAAACAACTCACGTGTCAGAAATCAACTTGGACCAGGTGTAATATTTCTGAAAGAAGAACATTTTTTTTTCTCCTGCAAGTAGGTACTATTTTGCACGCAAAGTTTCACCTTTCTGTGACTTTCCTGACTGGTGAAAATTTACACCCAAGTCAGCATGAAGCATTGTAATGGACAGTGGTTGCGGTGGAATTTTAGGTTTTAAAGTACTGTACATTAAAAAAAAAATCCTAACACAGCAAGTGTAGTTTCTGTTTGGTATCTGAAAGAACCATCATGTAGGAAATATCCAAAAATATTCATCTGCCAGATAATGCACGTACTGAATATAAATATATTTCCAATAGCCCTGCAATACAAATCAAGCAACACTGTAAATATCATATGATTGATAAATCAAGAATTTGTAAATGCAATGCCAGCATCACAGCATTCAAGATATTTTTTCCTATTTATAAAAATACACGTTTAATTATTTAAGCCTGAGTTTTCCTTGTCTTAACTTTATGCTTTATTGAAAGCTGTTGAACCCTTAGACTTCTGATTACTGGCATTTTCGGTTTAGGAAGTGGGGTTATAATAGAGGTAGTTACATACCTAAGGCAAGTGTCTGTGTTTGAATCTAAATAATTATCTTTCACACAGGTGAGTGAAGCAGGTTATTTGCTTACGGCAATTTTAGTGTCAATCATATTTTTTATCCATTTAGATGTAGTTATTTATTTTTATTTACCATTACTGTTTGCAGCAGGACTTCAACTGAGGTGAATATCCCTAGTACTAGCATATGGAATTGTCTGGCTGGTTTGTTTAAAGTACTTGGGGTATTTTTTTTAAAACTAAAATAAAAAAATATTTTTAAATGCTGGATTAGTTTTCTGCTGTGATATTTGTAGGAGTTGTTTAGTCTGTGTGGTTGATCAATAGGCAATGTGGTTCACGCTTCTACAAACATTTTTAATCATATAGCAAATTGTTGAATGTTCCTATAAAGAGCAATGGCAAAAGGCTACTGGGAAGTGTAACCACATTAAACTGGGGAAACACATGAGGGCTGAAATGAGGGACTGAACCAAACCGCACTGAAATCAATGGGAGACTCCTGTTGAGTTGGAACAGGCTTCAGGCACAGTATAAATGGCTGTACAGGTACAGCACTTTTCATCTCTTTCCAGTTTTGCTTTGGTTTACAGCACATTATTTACAGGTAACATTCCTGAGCTAGATTAAAGTTTATTGATTCATGTCTGGCATAAAAAAAGATCTGTGTTTGGATGCAAGTGCCGATAGGAAGGCTGGACTGGTATTGCAGAGCTGATGGAAATTGTATGCAAGGTTCACCTTGTCCGAGAAATGATGGATTTTAGGATATTTCTTAAACTATTGTTCTTGTAGATAAAGACTGTATGAATGCAGGCACTATCTAAAATATTGGTCAGGTTCTTTCCAGTAAACCAGTTTTTTTCAGCCACACGACTAAAAGTTGAAAATCGAACAGCTTACCAAATCTATATTCTTCTTTGCCAAGGAGTAACAGCAATGAGGGGATCTCTCCCCCCTTCCCCCCCCCCAATCTTATCACCATTCTACAAATATCACTTAATAATTAATTCCCTGCTAATATTGGAACTTGACTGTGAAAATGCTGTTTTCTGCTAGGAGAATTCAGATGCAGTAAACACTGCTACAGCGAATGGAGTGTTTCTGTTGGGATATGCTATAAATGAGTTTTAGTCTGTTCCCACTGGAGCCATAAGTTTAGGATCAGATCCTGCTTAATATCATATTTCTCCTTCTCATGATACTTAGTGACTGGAGCAAAAAGTACAGCTATTTAAAAATCCCTACCCCTTAAAATATATGGACTTGCTTATCTAGAAGATCTCAGAATCACTGGAATTTTTAATTTTCTCCCTTCACTTGCAAAGGACTTAGAGACTCCTTTACAAACTTAGCTTTATATTTAGATACTCTCTCCTTTTAAGTTCTATTGTGGACTGAAGAATAGCACATTTAATTAAAAAATCCTAACAACATAAAATTGTGCAGCGTTGTCAGCAGTTGCAGAGAAAGGGTCAAATTCTTCCTTCCTTAATCTGGCAAAATTCCCATTGACATGGGTGCAATGTTCTTTACAAAGCTCGGACATGTATTTTAAGACCCCACCAATTACAAGGAAATTGTTTTACTCTTGCTGCAGTGTTTGTCTGCTGGCTGACAGAAGCAAGCAGAAACCTGCGTGCTCCTAGTTTTTCTGGTCATAAATTAGGAAATGTTAAGATGAAATCCTAAATGTTTCAAAAAGCTGTAAACAGCTCACTTCTGATATGAAAGCTACACAGGAACAATCTGGCTGTGCTTTTCCAAGCGGGACTTTGAGTTAAACTATAGGAAAAGTTCTGAAGCCTTTTAACTTTTCCCCAGCCAAAGCTGTCATTAGTTAAAATATTATTTTTACCTGTAGAAGTACGATGGAAAGGCTTTACAATCCGAATCTGTTTATACTCTGTAGGTTTAGTAAAGAAACAGAATTTCCCCTCTGACATGCCCAAATAAACAATGAGCCTATTTCAAGTTCCGCTCAATAAGTGTGTTAAATGCATAAAGTATTTTGAGTAAATGCCATGCAGCTGTTTGGTAGCTTGCAATTACTGTGGTATTGTGTCTGCCTGCGTTTTGTGTACTGCTATAAATCCTGCAAGCGGACACTGCTATTTCTGACACATCGTGCTGGATTTTCTATAAGTCTATAGGTTTTGTTCCAAGTAGATGAAAATAATGAAACATTATAAATATTAGATAGTCTTGCTCCAGTGTGTGGTGCTGTAAATCTCTGGAGATTTACAAAGAGACAGTGACAACATGAATGCAATTACACATGATACTATTTTATGAGCTAATTCTATAAAACAGCATCTCAGCTCTGCACTGACAATAATTTTTCACGGCAACTTTCGGAGAGTCCCATGGAACCTTTTAATAGATTAATTATTTGCTCATCCCAAAATAAATTTGCACGTGGCTAGAATTAAACAAAAGGCCCACTACTGCTTCAGGAGGAGATTTGCCTGAGAAGGAACTCAGGATAGAACCAGTTATTTTAGGGCTCAGATTAAAGTGCTGAAATACGGCGATATCTGCCAGGAGGCTCTGCTCTGGCTGTGCACCGCAACCGCGTGTGCCCTGCAAAGCCTTTGTACTGCCCTCTGGTCTGTGGAGGTTCTAGGCCGGTGGAGGAGAAACATTTCTTCTCTGGACCTTAGTTCAACAGGTGACTTTGAAATGACCTATGAATTCTGCCACTTTTGTTGAGCTGATATCAATAGCTAGCCTGGTTCTAGGAAAATACACGTAGGTATTTTCTCAAGGCATGCTAATTCAAAAAATAAGACCTGGAAAAATACTTGTAGTGTTAGAGGATTCAAAGAGTTCTCAGAAAAAAACAACTTTGGAATTGTTATAGCAGCTGTTATAATCTATTATGTAAATCATCTGGGAATTAAAACAAAATATTTTGTAAGACAGTTTTTGTCAAATAATAAATATGCTATCATTTAGACCTAATGTTTTTCCAGAGGTGTTATTGTTATCTGATGAAATTGAAACCTTAGAGTACTCCTTATTTTGACTGATGAGGGTTTAATATTTATTTATAGCCGTGCCAATGATAACACCCGTATATCTGTTCAAGGGAACATATGTTTCTCAAAATTGTATGTTGGAACTTATGCTGTTGATCCATATCAAGTCTTCTAGGTGTCACCTAGATATTCTCACCAATTTTAATCAGAACTACCAAAAAATAAAATACGTGAAAACAACCCCAAAGCCATAGGTGTCTTTGGTCAGATTATTATTTACTTTAATGTTCATTTATATCACTACAGGCCTCTCTGCAAAAACTCAGTAGTTACTCTCCATTGCCTGAGTGCTGTAAACTGGCTTTTATAAAACCAAGAATCAGGCCCATTAAACCATTTCTTTCCTTTGATAATGGGGTATTGGTTGCTGGTGCAACATGTCAGTTCATCTGCCTGTTGACTGCAGTACAGTATGATTTCACTAATGACTGGGATGCATACTGCAGATTACTACATTTTGCAAATTAGTGAGTAATCAAACAAACACCATAAAAATCAAGGATACTGCATAATGAAATATACTTTATTCATTTATTTTTACAACCATATATTAGTTTTAATTATTTGTGTTAATAATTCATTGGGTGTTAGCACATGGAGCTATGGAATATGTTTTTTTTTTTTTTTAAAACATTGAGTTTTAGTAACCAAAGCCCCATTGTAGCACTCTGATATTCAACCCTTTGTGAGAAGATGGCTGAGCACTTCTTTCTTGAGTGAGGATCTTGTTTCTTAGATAACCCCTAAGGATGTCTGAGAGTCCTTGGGGCCAGACCAATCCATCCTGGTGGAGATGGTGGGGAGGATTGGCTGTTACCTCGGAAGGTTGCTGCAGTAGGGCTGGCTGCTCGCCTGCCTTGGCTTCCGAAGAGATGATGAAGAGTGAGAAACTCATCCTGGGCAGGTTAGAGCAGGAGCCTGACTTTGGTGCTCTCGGCCACTTACTGGAGGAAGTCTCTCTCTTTCCTGCTTCTTCACTCTCCTCCTTCCCCCTCCTTTCCCAGTCCACAGGGCAAGCCTACAGCATTAATAACACCAAACAGTACCTTTTACCCATCTTGTTTCTGGTGTAATGCCTAGTAATGAATCAGGGAGTGAAAGCTTCTCTACTAGGTGACCTGCAAGGCAGGCAACGTTCTCTGCCTAATGAATTCCTGGGTTCCCCTCCAAGACGTCCACCTCCAGCACCAGTTACTGCCTGCTGCCCAGCTGGGCAGAAATCATTTGTTTCGTGCCGTGGGATGAAATTCTGTCTCTTCTGAACTCAGTTTGGACTCCGACAAGGAGCAGAGCATCCCCTCAGGGTCTTCATTTCTTGCCATTCCTTTAGGAAAATACAGTTTTTTTAAAGTGTTGAGGTAAATATGGTGCATATGTATAAAACCTGTGCGCAATGCGCATGTTCCTTTTTTCTCACTGTACTTTTTTTTTTTGTCACTTGGAAGTTCCATAAACTTTGAGTTGTTAAAACCATTTCTCTTGTTTCCTTATATTTTAAGTTAAATCCATGAATAGCCTGTCAAGAGTTTTATATTATTGTAAGCTGAAGTTTGGATGGTAGCAGCAACAGGCCAGTAACCATAATTGTATTGCTGTTACCACTGTAACAAATTTGTGTCATTTAGCTATTTTGAAGCTTGGGAAGTGCATAAAGGCAAATGCAGTACTGATGAATATTTATTTTACTGCTGTGGGATCTTAGGTTTAACAATGTTTGCATCAATTCTGCAAAACTGTCCTTAAAATTTAGTGGAGCAGATTATATCTGAAAATGGAGGACAACAGTGAAAAATCTTGCTGGAAAAAAATATTTATGACTGTGGAAGATACGTATTTATATCATTTTAATAGTAACAGTGTTAAAGAGAGTCGTCTTGCAAAGACTGGTCTGGGAGACAGATGCTTGATCTGACCTTGAGCAGCTCACCAGTGTTTGACAAGATGCTAAGCACCATGTGAGGGACACAGGTTTCCCTCATTTGATGGCATTCAGCCGATTGTAGGTCTATGCCCCAAATATCTGTGTATCTTGGTGACCTTAGCAGAGAAAGGAAAGTTTGAGCCCCCTCATACTCTCAGCGGGAGCAAGCCTGTTCCTGTGTCACACAGTCAGGGCAAATGAAGGCTGTGTCCTTCACTGCATATGAGGCTGGTGGGATATTATTAACCTACTTGAAACATGATTTTGATGTGCATAAAGCACGCTAACAATTTCAATCTACTGGCAGGTCACTGATTTTTTTTTAAGATTTTTTTTTTCTTCCCAGGTAGGATTGGATATAGGCAAGAGAAAATTGGTAGACATGCATCATGTTTCCCTCCTTTACATCATGATCATCTTTTTGAAATAGTCACAATCTAGAAACTAGGTTTTCTTTTTGACTTGTGTTGATAATATAGTGTGCATTGGAGACTTGAGAGAGTGAATTATATTTAAGATATTCTTCTTAGAGGCATAGTGGCCAGAATTTATCACATATAGAGGACCAGTGCTGGAATGGACCTTGATTTTCTTATTTTCAGGTTAGTGAGAACTGCAGTTATCTAACAACCAGCAAGTAACTACTAATGGTTGAGTATGAACCACAAGGAAATTGTGAAGCATTGCAATACAAAGAGCACACTCTCAATGAGCTGACTCTGACTGTCCGTCAGCGCAGCTGGGGACAAACTGGTCTGGTCAGACTTAACCCTTCAGCATCAATGGACTTATGCCTAGATTCACTAAAGTTAAATAATTTTGGGGGTTTAAGTGGGGGCTAAATAGATCCCAGATCATCTCATGACTCCTGCAAACAAACCGATGACTTTCACGCATTCAAACCTAGCTAATGGTTGTGGATTTTTCTCGGTGGCCAGTGAGTGTGTGAAAATATGACTATAAATAAGAAAACCTCAGACGTTTACATGACAACATCTCTCAAGGTCATAAAGTATGTGTGCTGAAGACAAACGGATATTAATTTGATCATAATTTGTGTGAGGGCTTTCAACAAGGCAGAGGAATACATATTTTAAAGATTTTTTTTTTCTCAAGTAATTTAATTTCTCAGGAAATACAGCCATTAATATTTTATTTTGACCACTGGGGCGCAAATGGTATTACCCATGTCTCTCTTTACTCCTGACAGTACACTCGACACCAAACACTTGTTCCGGTAGCGTATTTGTCCCCTGGTAAATAGAGTCTTTTTTTTTTTCTTTCTTTTTTTTTCTTTCTTTTTTTTTTTCTCCCCTTCCCAGTGTCCCCCACTTACAAAAATCCCCAATGTTTAGAAAGGCTGGAAAAATAACGAGATGAGTGTGACATGAAAAACTGTGATTTTTCCAAGTGAAATTAGAAATAAGGTCTCTTTAACATGGAAATTTGATTTCTCTACAATTTAAGGACTCATTTCTGCAACTGTCACATATGTAAAATTTCCAGCAAAGTCAAAGAGGCCTTTGAATACAAAGAAACAGCACAATCAAGCTCTGAATATATATATTCCATATGCTTTTCTCTCTCTTCCAGTGATGTACATGTTATACTAATTTGATCCAGATCAAACTGTCATCATTTTAATTTTTACAGTCCTTAAACTGTTTAAAAACCAAAATTAATAAAAACAATTTCTGAGAAGAACAACTCATCTTTGTGAGAGCATTTAATTAGCATCTCCATTTTTTATTTTAAACTGAAATGTGAAATATTGCATTGTCAGGACATCCTGGAATGATATGCTAGATGTATTGTTTGTTTGAAATGGCTTGAAATCACACAACTTTACTGAATTATAACCAGATAAATATATCTAAGCCTGAGGGCAGGAAGTCCTGGCAGCTGAGACGTGGGGAACATGCAGTTTGTCCATACTAGATTCTTCTGTTCCCTTTTACTAATAAATCTGTTAGAAAGCTTTGTTTTCACTCTCTGCATGATAAATAAAGTCTCTGTCTATGGTACCATATTAGTGCTTGGTACTGATGCTTGTAACGCCACCTATTCTCATGGAGAGATGAGACCTCTGTGAACCAAACCTCATCAGGTCAGGTTTTCTTTGGGTTGGTGCCTATTCCGAAGCAGGGAAAATATAGCGTATCACAAGTATTATGGGATTGATGAATCGTACTTTGTCTTCATAAGGTCATCTGCAACAGTTATTTGAGCATCAGACCACCCACCTCAATTTTTGATTTTCCAGAGTGTCTAGTTTTATTTTCTGTTTACCCACCTTAAAATCTTCCCCCCACCCCCTCCATCCCCACATCTCACTTGTGCAAATCAGTTGAGAGGAGACTGTAAAAAGTCAGGGTAGCACCCTCTGCGTGCTCATACAACTCTCTGTTTGGTTGAGCCCATTGGTAAACAATTTTTCTTGCATGACAGAGCATGTGCTGTGTGGCAGACATTTTTATGAGGTAGCCTAGGACAGGGCTAATCACATCACCGTGTCTCAGGTTTTGACCTTATCACTGTTGTGCACTGAGCCTAAAAATTGGACACTGGCAACCACATCACAGGAAAATTAATGGGAAATGACATTTTAGTTAAAAAGGATAAGTGGATTTTATTTTATTGAAACATAAGGTCATATGACTTTTATTTATTGTTCTTGTATGAGTGTAATTAAATAGCTGCCATGTTGCCATGTCAAATGATTAAAAAAAAAAAAGGAGTGATTTCACTTGCCAGGACCCAATTCATGGTTCTGCAGCTGTTTTACATTCAGGCCTTTTAGCGAAGCCAGTGGAAAATCTACCTGGAAAGCAACGGGAGAATAATATTCTTACATGAAACATCATTTATAACATCTGTAATAAAGCAGGCTAAATCATACCTCTGCCAATTAAAATAATAAATAGTATGTTAGCTTTTAAAAGCAGAATTTGTCCTTTTGAAATCCTTTGATGTCAGGCTGCTTTAAGAAAAGCCCAAGTAGATCTCCTCTTTACAGTGGTTTGATTAAGAAAAAAATCATTACAAAGTCTTCAATACATACATAATGAAAAACAGTGTATAAATGTGAGCCTGGTAATTTATTATGGGTATGAGAAAAAGAAGAATTTGTTGATACAACCATCATTGTTTCCAAAGGATGTAACAGTATAAACTATGCTTATTTGATTACCTGCATATATTTTTATATATATATGTATGTGCACACATGTAGATTGGTGACGTAATCTTTAATAATCTGTGTTTAAGTATATAATCTTTCACTGATGCACTGAACCTCTCATTTCATAGACGTATTGGCACCTTTTACAGCGACAGCCTGACTGTATAAAACGAGAGACAGACTCTGATGGTACTAGTAAGGATCTTTCTTAACAAGAAGTAGCAATAGTTCCTGAAAATTCAGAAACAACAACAACATGTATTACTGCAAATTGGAAAATAACAGTTACTTGCAAAATGCCAGGCTGCAGAGGGGGATGTGGTTTGGAGGGCAAATTGGCTGCAGCTTCCAGTGTAAAACCATTTAAACCCAACCTAACGCCAGGCAGCCAAATCTGATCCATATGTGTGTGACCTGCAGTGCTCTGGGAAACCTGCAAACTGTGGCCGGTGCTGGGGCAGCTCTTCCCGGGGTGCTTACAGTGAGATGTTGAGGAAAAGAAAGAAACTCACGTTCAGGAGAAATGGTTGCACCGTGTATCCTGATTAAACTCTGACTCCAGTGAAAAAGTCTCATCTTTTCATCCCCTTGCAATTTTTTTGCACTGCTCACCTCTGGCACGGAGCTGCCCACAGCCCAGGCAGATGGCACCCGCCATGCCCTTCCACCGCGTCCCTGCCCAGATGTCTTCTGCCCATCCCTGGTCCAGCAGCTGCCTGAAGACCCACTGCTGAGAGGGGCTTGTGAGGGAAGCTCCAGATAAAGGCAGAGGCCGTTTCTGGTTGGGAGAAATGAACAGACAAGGCTTCTCCCAGCACCTGCCAATCAATCAATTTGAACACACAGACCAGTGGCCAGCCCTGGAAACCCTCGGCCGTCATTTACACTAACACAGTTATCTTTCCCCAATGTTGTTTGAGAGAAGCAGGTCCCAGATGTTGCCTACTTAATAATTATCCTGTTTCCCAAGGACAAAGCTCCCCGCAGCTCCTGCACCGAGGGCTGGGTGGACACCTATGGCGGCTCCTCGGAGCTGTGCTTTGCCACTGGCAGCTGACGGAGCACATTGAAATGGCTGTGCCTCATGTCCCCACCTCCAAGAAGGATAATTGTATTAAGGGTTTTTCCCCCCGTTTTTATTAGGTGAAATAGAATAAGAGAGCCACAGTGCTCTAAACCAAGTATAAACATAATTTCGCTGCCCTTCCTTTTTGTTGTGCTGATGTCACCTGTTATGAAGCAGAGATAAATGATTTGGTCTGCATTTGTATCCCACGGTATGTGAAGATTTCAGATGTTTGGGACAGAGCCTGCTATGTCTGCTCCATGCATGTATGATGCACAGGGCAGAGGATCGCTCACCAGGGTGATTACTTGCAGTGATAAAAGGATGCAATGCAGGAGCAATGCCAATGTTTCCTTTTTGCTTTCAGTTTATTATGTCTAATGTAACAGAGGGATTGATGACCTCTAGAGCCTAATTCTCATCTCACACAGCTGACACAGATATTAAACACACTGTAGTTGACCTCTCCTGATTTATAACAGAGTGAGTAGACTCAGATTCATTTGGAATTGGACAAGCTTACCCACAACTTCCAGATGTTGACAATGCAATTGGTCCCCTTGCGGAAAGAAAGAGAGGTGTTTCTTCAAGCCCATATTCAATTTCCACACTCCAGTCCCTCTTTGTTTTAACTTTGCCCACATGCTGGTACATCATGGTGATAATTGGAGATTTTGGTTTTTGAGTCATATGTAGAATCTGCACCCAACTCATTGGCATATGGATGCATAATATACTGGAAAAAGAGGGTGAATACTTCAATTACAAGTGTAAATAATTGGTCTGGTCTTAAATAAAAATAGATGGAGAAAACAGAAAAACTACTATCAAATACACCTTTGCTGTCTGCAGTAGAACACAAGACAGATTTACAACATTAATTATTTCCACCAGCTTTGAGCCTGAAATATGAATATGTCAGGTATTTAAATACTAATTTACTTTAAAAAATCTCTACTTTATTAAAATATCATTATGCATATTGGAAAGTTAAAAGTCAAAGCTATATAGCTGCTGAGGTAAAATTCACATTTATTGTCCGCTGAATGTGATGGAAATTGAATTTGTCAGGAAGCTGATTGATATCTAGAAGTGTTTTGTTTTCAGTGACTGGCACTGCCGAGTTACAACCATCTATCATCTAACAGGTAATTAGTCAGATTTCTCATCATGAGCCTTCAATCCTGCTGTTTTATTATTGAAATACCACAAACCAGTAGGCATCTGAATGCAGATAAAGTTCTCTGTCATGGTCTTAAGGACAAAGACAACATTTTGCATCTCAGCTGTAGTAAGTTTGAACAAAAGTCACTGAAATGTGAGGCATGATGTTAATATATATGGGAAAAAGAGATTCTGGAAAACATCATCATCGACTTTTTTTCTGCAAAACAACATTTAATATTAAAATCTTTAGTCTTGCAGTCTACACGTAAACAAATATCTTCCTGCACAGAAGAGAGGTTTGTGGAGGCAGAAGACGACTGTTTAGACCTTGGGAGGGTGTGGTGGAAATCAGGGTGTATCTCAGAAGGGCCATGTCCCTGTCCCTCCTTGTCAGTGGCAGATGCCAACTCTGCTTCCCATGCAGGAGCCGCAGGTTCTTCTTGGTGGTTCCCAGAGAAGCGAGTTCTGCTCCCGCATACATCCGTGTGTTGCATGTGCGTACGCCATTTGCTCTCAAAGGAAGCAAGGCACAACTCGCCATGCTTGGCCCCATTTGAAAGCGGACCGAAGTGGAGCCTGAGACTCAGGCCACAGCTGACCCTGGGAGTCTATGCTTAAACAAAAATAGCTTTGTTGGGAAGTTGTTGTAAACTCTTCAGATATAGTTGAGCGCAGGTTTGAACCATTAGCGTGCTTTAATAAAAAGGTTAAAATAAAATATTTTATAACAAGAGTTGTTACCTACACAACTGTGATAAATCTGCATTTTTTTACACACCCCTCTTTTTCTCCCATCATCTCTTTGAAGTGTTGACTGTAGATAACAGCAGCTGAACAACCACTACTAGGTAAGAATATAAAAAGTGAAAATAAATTGTTACTAGAGCTTCAGAAAAATAAGCAGGATGAACTGATTACAGTACTGAAGGTGTTACACTCTGGATTCTGACTTTGTACTCAATGTCTATAAGGAAATTGAAAATGTGTTGCTGTTCACCCTTAAAATATTGCTTTTGTAACAGAATGCAACTGCATGAATTAATATTAGTAAAAGTTTATTTAATGTTTGGTTTAGGGACTAATTGATCTATTCCAGCTGCGTAACTCTCATAGCACTGGGATGCCAGCAGACTTGGTGGCTTCAGGAAGTCAAATCCAGTTTTTAAAAATTCTATTCTGATGTAAAAAAGTATGATTTTTGGTGAAAGTTTGGATTCAAAATATCCCAGCCCTCCATAATGTGAAGACACAAAAGCCTTTAGTTCTTCATAAGTTGTAAATGTTATTCTTTTCTAGAGAACTTCCATTGTTGAATATGTGAATTTTTACATACTTCTATAATCCTGAGTTAGAAATGATAATTCAGCATAGCTGATAAAGTGTTTTTAGTTTATGCAGCACACCAGAAAACAATTGCTAAGAAAATTAGCTAACCATGCTAAAAACTGTTTTGATCCAAATTGTCAAAATATTTCTAGAATGAATAAACTGTCCATTGGGTATCACGTTTAATGACTCAAAGAATTTGACAGTAGTAGGATTTAAATCACAGTGTACGTTATCGGGTAACATATATGTGAATATTGTATTACGGTATTTAATTTGCAGTTGTTCCTTAAGATTATCTTGTGTTGCAGAGCCAAGTAATTTTGAATTATGAGTTTGTCGCATATGCTTGAGCTGACATAGTCACGTGAGCTGGGACATGAGTAACAGTGAAAGAGAGGAGTGTATATTGAAGAGACACCTGACATTTGAAGGAAGGCAGTTCTTGTTCCATGGACTGAGTTTGGCATAACTGAGGATCAAAACTTGGGAGTTCTGAATAACTCCAAACTTTTGGGGAAGAGTGAAATGGAATTTACACTTGGTGGCTGAGACCCATCTTTCAAGTAAATGCTCCCTGAAGAGAGGATCAAATAACTCCTAGATGGAAAATGCAAATATAAACCCAACCATGAGACACAGCTTTTCTTTACCCTCCTTCAGTGCAAGAGGTCTGTTTCACGTGAAATTTGGATAGCTCATGTGCGTGGGCAAACTTACCCTGTCAAGTTATAAACAAACCCCTAATTTCTTGTGTAGTTACTCTACAGTCCAGCCCTTACAATCCATCCAGCAACAAGGACAAACTCCTGTCTTTAGAGGACTCAGTGAAAAGAATGTGTAGATAAAGATCAGGAGTCATACATGAAATCAGGATAATTGACAAAAAAGCCCTAACTGGCAGAACATAAGGTGACTGTCAAAGCAAGGCGTAACGTATTAGCAGTAATAAATAACCCAGAAATCTCACTTCATGGAAACAGACCAATGCAAACACTGAAGACAGCCAACACTAAACACTAATTAGATATAATTGCATTTTCAAAATGATTTAGTGGGTTGGAGAACCATTCTCTGATGCTGCCCTCCTGGACACCTGGGCAGAGCGTCAGCTACCGCTAGGCCCCCAGGCTTTGCAAAACGCCAGTGAGGAACCAGTGGCCAGATCAGGGAAACAAGAAGAAAGAAAACTTATTTGGCAGGGTGGAGCTTGGAGGGTCACATCTGACTCCAAAGGTGGCTTTCCTGTAGCTTCACCTAGGGTCCCCTTTCTTGCAGAGAGAAATAACAAAAGTTGGCATTCCGGGTTTTTGCAGGAACATTTCTAAGCGATAGGTCACAGGCTATGTCAGGGTTGATGAGTATTTGTCTGCAAATGTGAGTTACAGTCACTGTCAGTGCAGTGAGCTAGTTGAACAGGATGAAACACTTGTGCTTCAACATTTACCTCGGCTACTTTCAAGCAACTTGGACAAGTTGTTGAGGTGATTTCTGACTCTGACATTGTATGTTATAGTTCAAAGTAATTGATAGTGCTTCTGGCTGTGCCTGTTTCTTTCACGAGCACTTAGCAATTTAAACTTCAAGAGATCCAACGCATCCACATTTTGATTCTTGCTTTACTTTTCTATCTCCCACCAAGAAAGTACCTAGCTGAGGGCAGGAGACCAGGGCTGGCCCTTAGTCAAATGTCAGGAGGTCTTACTCTTAAGCAACTACCTTTGGGCAGTTGGTGCGTGAACATAACACAGTCTCTCCTAAATGGCTGTTAACCATAACTTGCATCAATAGTAGCTCCCACCATCATCTGCTGTTTAGAGACCACCATTGTTGGTCTCTAAATGGAGCATCCTTGTGCAATCCAAATCCCCTTCTCTCTCCTCCCATCTCCTCAGGGTCTGTGGTCTGTCTCCAGGCACTAGTAGTGATCATTATTCGCATTTGACAACCAAGGGATGTGTCAGTCCCCACCTAGCTCAGAGGACTTTGGCCAGTCACTGCTCAATGCCTAAGACAGGCAGCCCACTGCCATTGGTGCAGCATGGGGCATGGTGAAATGGAAAAAGGGCACTACTCTGACATTCTGCCTTCTCTTCATAGTCTGCTGCCAGGAGCCACCACCTCAGTGGCTTCACTACAAACCTCCATATAGCCGTAATCTAATAGAACAGGGCTGTAACAGCCAATACCCTTAAATACCCTCAATTTTGGGGTTTTGTGGCTTGTCTCTCACTGTGTGGAAGAAAAACATACTTATAGCCTTATTTAGCCACAATAATGAAAAAATGGCAAAGCTCAACTGGGAGGTACCGGTTACAGAGATCTGATGGAACAGAAGTGATATTGGTGGAGGGCCACAGAAGAGGATTCTTCTCGCCTCTGAGTTTTACACGTATTTTGATAGAGGCAAGATCCATTTTGAAATGAAGTTTCAAAGCACCAAGTCTTTAGAATGAATGCTTTGAAAAGATTATTTTCCTTTTGATGTTAGTAGATTAATTAAGCCCCTGAAATCTAAAGCGAAGGCTAAAGTCAAGCCTACCGTCGGTAGGAAGCGTGAGCCAGCAAGTATCTAACATGTACTTTTCTCTCACCTTTCAATTGTGGTTTTGGCTTCCTGCTTAGAGTGACAATGGACAGGCTGTTGTTTCAGAAGATACGGCAGACACCTGCCAGTGTCAGAGCAGGCTACATCTCCTGGTGCTTTGCCAGGTAAAAGCCCCATAGGTTCATCCTGTGCCTGTCGGATGTGCATAGGGGTGGCTTGCTCCCCTTGCGTGGAGAAAACAGTTTGTGTGGGGACATGAGGGGACGATTCTCTCTTCCAGGGGTGTGAAGAACCTCCACTTCCACCCATACACATCCTGCCGCCTCCAGCCACCTGAACCAAAGCCTGTAAAAAGGCAAGGCTGCAAGGTGCTAAATACCTGGGGCTTAACCAATACCCCTGGGGATAATGATAACTGATGCATTCACAGAAGGAAATTCTTTAAAGTTCAGTGGTTGTAAAAAGGATAATATATTAGCATTTCAGTATGTTTATTAAATACTTAACAATGTAATTTTTTAGAAGACTATCCTAGCATTGCTATCTTTTTGCATGTGCTTAGTTACCATTTTAAACAACTACAAAACAGTGACATGTGGTACTGAAGATTTTCTAAGCATCCCAAAGCAATATATGTGTGTGATATATGACATCCTTCCATAAATCCTAAATTTACACAGTATGCTAATACTTGATTCCATAATTTCTTTTAAAAATGATTATACCCTGCTGCTAAGAGCAAAGGCATACTAAAATCAGTTTTCTATGCTTTTCCAACAATGAAATGCAAGCCAGCACACCACATAACCAATACTTACCATATGTTAGAAGATAATCCAGTAGGCTTCAGACACTGACATGATTTGCTTAAATAAAAATCCCTTTTTTTAAGGCAGTAACAACAGCCTACCATTTTTATTATTCCTTTAGTGACCTACTATAGAAACACTAACATTAAATATAAATATTTTTATTGTAAATCAGTCCAGTCTATTTTCATTGCCTTTAATGTGGGATGGCTCTGGCTTAGTTGCTAGGCTAGAGGAAAAAGAGCTGCAATTAAATCATTGGGTCGTTTGACAAAATTCTCAAAACCAGAAAATATTCACCAGATCAAAAGAAGCCTAAAGAGCAGTTTCAAGATCTCTCTGGTATATTGGAGATGAGATGAAACAGTTCAATTTGGTATTAAAATAATTAAATGTAGTCTAGAAAAACAGCTATAAAATATTTTTGTAGAGCACTGATGTCTCTTAAGTACAGTTCATTGCTTTCCCATTCTGTACCAAATGAGACTTAATATTAAGCACATGCTTAAGTGTTTGCAAATTTGGGGTCTAAGGAAAGAAAATGTGAAATGCAATTTTTTATAGTGAAAGGAGTGAACGCATCTGACAGGTTAAGATTAAGGCTCTATGCACTAATGTGGCATCTTTCATTGTTACAGAATGATAAGAAAATAGAAAAATTGCATGTAGAAAGTAGAAGGTAGCAAATACATGAATTCCCTTCTTTTCACATTCACCAGGGAAAACATACTTGATCTCAAGTACCCGTTATAGGTGGAAAATAAAAATTTTTAAAGCTGAAATACTTTCAATTTTCCTCAAATCATTAGGACATCAGGGTTGAACTCTTGGCCTCAGTGAAGTCAGTGATAGATGAATGAGTGGAAAATACAGGTCTAAAAGAAATTTATAACTATTATCACTAGACCGTTTCTCTCACATCATACTTTTAAATACTGTTATCATTTCAAGTCATGTCTTTACATGATCCTTAGTAAAATATATTTGCACCTGTGAGGCAGTGCTTTATATTTTCTTCTAATGCAAAAATTACGCAATAAATCTCAGCGCGCTGGATTTATTAACAGCCCAGTTTCTTCAGCTAGATGTGTCTGAATTTCTGGTGCCCTGCTTCTCTGACCAGACCATTCCAGCTGGCCTAGTGGCTAGTTTTATTGAATAATGGACTGAGCAAAACCAGTAGTTATGGGGATAGAAGGAGTATGCCCGATGGGAGCATTTGGCAGTATGTAGAAATATTTGTAATAGGAGGATTTGGCACATTTCCAGCATCTGCAAAAAATGTAGACTCCTCCTTTACTCCCAAAATATGCAAAGGGTTTACAGCCGAGAACAGAGAAATGTGGGAACTCCACAACTTGACACATTGATCCGCTCCCAAATTGCCCACAACTGCCTACGTGCTTTGGAACACCCTCTGCAAACCCCAACATTTGGCTTAAGTGTTCGTTAGCTCTTTTTCTAATTAATAGCAGAGTGGATTATTTTGCTCATTATGTAGTTAGCTATTTATTGGGCCAGATCCTCAGCTGGTGTTAATCAGCATAATTATTGATCTTGATGAAACCACCCAAATTATATCAGCCATAGTTTTGTATGTCTGACTTTATATTATTTTATAATAATACACTGGAAATTACAAATGGAAATGTATATTTAAATATTTATAGCTATATATTTAAATTCAGAATTTTGATGAGTACAATAAATTATGCACAGAAATTAATTTTGGACTAGATTTTGTCGGAACAAAATATGATTCATTCTTTCAGCTGCTGGGGTCATTTTGTGCAAACGTATTTAAAATTACTGAGCGGATTCTATTGTGGCCTAATCCCATTGAAATTAATAGCTACATCGTACGACACTAACTAGCCAAGCAATGTATTTTTTTGGACATCTGGAAAATATCACAGGTTATCTCAACCTTCTGTTAAGTCAAAGCTCACATGTTCATTTTGTTATACGCTACTTTATTAAAGATACAGCGACTGCATCTTTTTCAGCAGTAGTGGAAATTAAATCGTATTAATTATTTATAACCTCAGGATATAAATGTACACCCTCAGAAAAAGAGCCAACAGAGGACACAGAAAATGATACGAATGTCCAATTATTACACCTGAGAAAATATAATGGTACAGTAATCTCAGCAGAACTTGTGACATGAAGACTTGGATGTCACTTTCAGAACCTTCAAACATGTAATCGTGTTGCAGTCATTCGCAGTCCTGCCCTGGTAGAAATGTGGGCTGGGCACAGATTTCCAGTGAATGAATGAACCCACGTGCAGAGGTGTGCTAGAATTCTGCGTGGATTTTTAAGCGTACTTAGATTCTAACTCCTTTACTAAATCAAGACCCCTAACTACCTTTAAAAATTGACTACTACTCAGTGAAGGGCTCGTGCAATTGCAGCGTAAACTTCCACTTAGTTATGCAAAGGCATAGGTACTTGTCAAACTTTGAAAGTGTTAGGAAATTCTGGCTTAAATAGTAATTTCCAATAATTGTGCTGCTTTTTCCGATCGTTCGTTCCCTGAGCGTATGAAGAGCCTTGGGGTAGTTAAGGCCATCTATGAACCTGCGGAAAGGGGAACAACCTCCATGTACAATGTGAGAAATAGGGCTGTAGCGTGTGTCCTTGGGGGCATCTGAGGTAGCACTCTTATATGCCAACATGATAGTGCCACTTTCCAAAAAAGTGATTGATTTACAGCTTAATGAACCATAGTAAAAGGAAAGCGTGTCCATCGTAGTTACCTGCATCATGCTATCACAGATGAGACTGATTAGTCACATAGTCTGAGAGGCATATTACTAGCAAATATGTATCCCTGCATTTTAGTCACACGAGGATTTAGTCTCCCAGCTGCTTTTAATGGGAGTTGCATGGCTAAAGCCTAGTCTGCTCTTGAAGATCTTTGTGTGGAATCAGGAATTATGCTGGCAATGAGAGCATTGGCTCAGAAAGTTGTAAGTTAGAGGTGATCAGATAAATATTGTATCTTTCCTAACCCATAAGCAAGATGTAGCCCTCTAATATGGAATCTATAAAACTAGTTTTAAACTGTGGTGTAAGCCAATGGTCAAGAATGTATAATTATACCAGTAAAATAAACGCAGATCGTAGGATGTTTGAATAATCTTTCAATATTGTATATATCAAATGTTTCTTATGCCACTTTACCTTTATTTTTCTGTCTGTACCATGATATCTGTACCTGTTTTACAAACTCGTTAGATCTTTTGTCATCAGTCTGAATGTGGAGTTTGGTCATGCTCATTTTAATCTCTGGGATGAAAGTTGTATCCACAGTGACTCCTGTAGAGCAACAGAAGTATCTACTAGCAGGAGAAACTCATCTCTGCATAAGGCAGAAATTTCTTGAGAGTCAGCTCAAGGCTTTGTCTCCCTGTACAATGTCTGTTGAAGCAGCTTTATCAGCAGACCTTCCTCAGGTAGATTCACTGTACACCATCAAAAATGTCCTTTTGTCAGCATAGTTTCTGCTAGTTCCCCTAGTGGAAAACTATGCTGACAAAAGGACATTTTTTGACAGTAGGAACATTTCCCCTTATAATACCACCAAAATTACAGCTCCTATCTGACAGAGATACAACAACTGGAAAGTCAACTTTCCTGTGAGCTGCTACTGGAAGTAAGAAGCATCTCAAAACTTATCTCCCCTTCCAAAAAGAAGATGCATCTCTTACGTAGTCTTTGTTGCCATAAACACTTAACACTCCATATTTGCCACTTTAAAACCAGAGGAAAGCAAAAGCCCTCAATCCCAAATCCTGCACTTCAGACAGCTCTTCTCCCATGGAGGAGGAGGGACATGGAGCACAGCAGACAGCTGCCATGAATCGTCCTCCAGCCTGCACCACTCAAAGCTCCTTGCATGCTGTAAGAAAGGTTGCAGGAAGATTTATACAGAGGAGCTAAGATAATGCCACAGACATCAGAAAAAGTAGCTTTTCTCTTTGAGGTATCTGTGGCCAAATTGATACAGATGTGTGTACATTTTAAACACACAGTCATTTAATTTCTTCAACTTCTATTTTGTTAACTCATCAATTAGAACGTGTCTGACCCTTCCAGGCTGGGGCTGATATGCAACAACCCCAGAACAGTCTAGTTGAACCGATCCTTGAATAACAAACTTTCTTATAGAAGCAAACAGCTTGCCTTTTTTCCACCACAAAACCTTGTCCTCTCACATTTCTCAGCTTACCTGTCGTTACATGAAAGATCCGTCCTCACTGTAAGTTCTGACAGAGCTTTCTCATTAAGCGCCATAAGACTGTACAGCCATAGAAAGGTTCTTTGCTGTATTTCATAGTACTGTCACATAAGAAACCGAACTGCTAAGTATGGTAGCCACACTTCAGTTGGCATGCTTTGAACATGTGATTGCCATCATTTCGCATAAAGCCAGGCAATCAGCAGGAGTTCTGATCATTACTAGATAGTTTATTTTCACACTATTTTTCATATAGCACTTTATTTTGGAATTCGTATCGTTGAATGGGTTAGTAAAGATTAAATTAGACAACGTAATGATAATCAAGACATTGTGCTGAGTGTGGAAGAAGTAATTTGATTCCTTGAGAATTTGGCGAGGGGGAGAGAACAGGAACTAGAAGTTTAAAGCAACTCCGAGATTTGAGGGGGAGGAGGAAGGGATGGAATTAAACAGCAGAAGACTGGAAAAGGTATAATTAGCTGAAAAGGGATTAATTGAAAGAAAGAAAGAAAGAAAGAAAGAAAGAAAGAAAGAAAGAAAGAAAGAAAGAAAGGAAGGAGAAAGAAAGAAAGGAAGGAAGGAAGGAAGGAAGGAAGGAAGGAAGGAAGGAAGGAAGGAAGGAAGGAAGGAAGGAAGGAAGGAAGGAAGGAAGATAGGTAGGTTTGAAAATTTAAATTGAAAATAGCAAGTTAATTTTTTTTAGTTAAAAAAGCAGAGGTTATGTAAGACAGTTTTAATTCTATATGAAAACAGAAGCAGCCTAGGCTGATTACAAGTATAGGTAAATGGTAAAAATGAAAGTAGTAAAAAGTAACAAAACTCAAAATAGAATTAATAAAATATAAGGAGAAAAAGCCTTAGAGGAAGAATTAATACACCCCTATTTTGGCATTAGCGCTCTTAGGGAAGCTCTAGCTGCCTGTCAGAGCCCCACTGGAATCAATGGGTTGCTGTATGGGTGTGGATATCAACCAGTTCTGTGCAGTTTGCAGGCTCTTGGCTAAGATGTGAAGCTATCATCACCTTAACCACTGTGCTTGTATGTTATATCACATTTCCCCATCTGGATTCTGTTTTTTTTGTCTCTTAAACTAGCAGCCTCCTTCGAGCAGGGACTATCTCTTCTGAATATTCAGCACTTAGCACAATGAAACCTTGATCCTGACTGCAACTGAGAAGAGTGATAGTTATTTCTAATGATATCAGGTGTAAAGACATTCAAAGGAAAGGAGAATTCAATTGCGAATAATGTTGGGCTGGTCCAATATAATTTGGGAGTTGTTTAAAGTGTTCTGCTTCAATATTTGCAGGTTCTGCAAATATCTGTGAAGACTTATGGGAAATCCAGATGCTTTAAAAATAGTATTGGTGGTGCTTGAAAATACATATGAAAGTTTTGATATAATTACTACTATGTATAGGTCAACTGATCTCCACCTCTTCGAAAAGGTTTTAGTTAGTCAGTTGTGGGGCAGACGGTGCTGGGTGAATTAGGTCTCCTCACAGAAAGCCAACAATGAACATGACCAGTGTAAACGCTCTGTGTGCAGTCCATATCCTACGCACAAAACTAGCACTGGTGCTTACAATGCTAAGAAGAGTGACTATGTTTCAAAAAATCAGAACGAGCCTGCAATTGTGTCACTTTTCCCAAGACTGCGAAGAGGGATCCTGAAGTTCTGGGGTGACCAAGCTAGGATCCATTTAAAGGATTTGGGAATTTGGCATTTTTTTGAGCCCTCAGTTGGTACAAAACCACTCATAAGCACTAGTCACTTTTGAAAGCATTTGCCTGAGTTTACCATGAATGTTGACAGAATGTGACATACATCTGGAGGGTTATATGAATTTAGATACCTCTGTTGAAACTTTTTTTTCTTATTGTGTAAGCAGTGGTAATGTTTACATCACCTCTTCATCCCTGGACAACGGCACTGTTCTTTGACATTGAACGTTACTATCAGTGCACTTCAAAGAAGCAAGGTCCTTTTGGAAACATGGAGATATTTAGTTATCTCCATAACTAAATGGTTAAAAACCATAATGAGTAAGAGAGAGCGCATCCGTCTGACTTAAATACAGAGCAGCATGCTTACGTGAGTCCTGAAATGCATATTCATTTCACATTTATGACTACATCTTTTTCATTTTGAAGTCAACAAGAAAAGGTCGACTGAACGAACAGGAAAAAAGGTAAACATTATCTCATCATTATCTGTGCTGCTTTTAAGATTTTACTGAATCTGTAAGTGCTGTTCTACAAACCAGCAGTACCTAAGAAACAGGCCACAGAAGGTCCGTTCGGAATGGTTGCAGTGCCGGTGTGGTTGGAGGCAAGCAGAGTAAGCCAGCAGTGAGCTGTGCCTAAGACATAAATTGTGACTTTCCCTGCTCAGCAGCCTGGCTGGTTTGCCACACAGCTGTACTAATACTGCCATCTCCCTTCAGATCTCTACATCTGGATAAAGGCACAAGATAGATCTGCTTTGATTTAATACACAAATATCAGTTTTTAAGGTGCTTCACATGGGTACAATACATAGTGACTCAACAATGTATAAATTATGAGATCATGATATTTCTGTCATTCAAGACGTGGTACACAGGTAATCTTAGAAAGCTGAAGATTGACAAAAAACATATGGGCAACTCTTAAAACTGTTAGTTATTAACAAGAGAAACATGGTAAGCCACTGGGGAGACCCCATGGAATTTACATTTTTGCAGAATTGTTGAAGACGTGTATCTGGACGCACCAGAGCAAAACCTTACATGTACAGCTAGCACATTCACACATGCTGACTAAAATTTTCAAATGTTATGGCTTAAAATTTAGTCCTAAACTGACATTAGGTTTCCTAATTATGCATTGCTATGTACCCAATGCTCATAATTCTCTGCTAAAGTCCGAGCTTCCAGTTAGTCACTGTCTATGAATAATCAAGTAATTTTATTTAGAAGCCTAAATTTGGATGTAATAGTCTTAGGGCTGTGGGCATCCATGATGGTGTTTGTTCTATCTACATGTTTCTCTCTTTGTGAAGTTAAGTATTCTAATTTAAATTGTAATAAAATCTGGCTTTCACATTTAAAAACTCTTACGTTATTTGGGGAGCTCATATAAGAAATATGTCTAGAAAAGGTGACCTCAAAGCTCTGGGCAGCCTGGGGTCTTCTCACAGGGAGCTGTATTTTTTTCTGGCTATAGTCGTATATGAAACAATACAAGTGGCTATCTATAGGACAACCTGTACTTCAATTAGTTAAAGACAGTGTCTGATTTGTCTAGTGGTATAATAACAAGGCAAAATCTTAACGAGTCTACCTACAGCTTTTTTTCTGCAAGGGATTTTCATGATTACGGTGTTAGAGCTGTGGGCCACACTGGTCAAACCATATCCCGTCACATATGGGAATTTAAAGTATCTGTCTTTATGTTTTGCTGGAGTTGGTTCAAATTCACTGTGGTCCACACCTGAGGAGCAGAACTTGATAATAGCTGAGCTGTGACAGGAAACACAATCAGTTCTGCGAGTGCTAATAGGCATGAAGTCATAGGGCAGGCCAGCGCATCCGTGTCGTCAGCTCTGTGAGCAGACTGGCCCCCGAGTGAATCCTCAGTCTCTCACTGCCTGCCCAGCCTGCCCATTTCTAAGGGATCTTTGCATGAGGGGGATGCTGGCGTATGAAGCTTTTTCTGTGTTGAAGTGCCATAAATTATTGAGACCAGATTTGTACGAAGAAGTGTTATGGCTTTCTTAGACTGAACGAGAGCATCAGGAAAAACATGGGGGCTTCAGTTCTTCTATAGGAACTGTAGAACGCTTGAGTGCCAGGGGCTTGTCTGCCTTAACTGCAACATGGGGTAGACTGAAAGAGAACGTCTGTTTTTATTGTTGCTTATTCAAATTCTCTAACCATCATGCAAACCCGCGGTGCTGCTGTAGGTGTTGAGCAGAAAGGGTGGGTTGCTGCCGTGCGGATGGCAAGGAGAGCCACACGAATGACTTCTGTGGACATTTGTGTTTCTGGAGTCAAGGCTACCAGTCTCTGTCCAGAAAACTCTCCGTTTTCTCTGGGGCTTACATTGGTGCACAGTGATTCGAAAGGGTGCAAAGCAGACATGATTGTGGCTCCAAGTGACGCTGCTCAGTAGCAGACGTGACCTGTGTGCTGCAGACAGGAACATGACACAAGATTTTTCTATATGGTGGAGAAGCCCTGTGCCCCCGCAGCAGCCCATCACCCTCCCTTGTCTGAGGTGTTGCAGCCAGGGTAAGTATCTTCCAATGTCCAAAGGACACTAATGTGAGTATTTTGTGTGGGTAAAAGGTGACGGGACTGTCTTATTACAGAAATACCAGAATTCATGATGAGAAACTAAAATTCCCCATTTCTTCCAAAGCCAAATCAAACCCATATACCTTTTTTACATTGGAGACTGATGAAATTTTGTAAAATGGATTTCTCCATTTAATTGTCTAACTCTCCATATTAAGACACATTTTTTTCCCTATTATGCAAACATTCAGGTAGATTTATATTAGGTGCATTATAAAAAGTGGGGATAGGTAGTAAAGATTATATTGATGTGCATAAGACAGAAGACAACAACACATGGAGAAAAAAGATATATGACTGGCTGGAAGCATTGCAAGCTAACACTTTGCTAACTTGCCACATGTGTACATCACAAAGCAGCTGAAATTATTTAATAGTGAAGGCTCGCACATCTACAGTGCATTTGGTTTAGGGGGAAGCGTATGCAGCTGTTACAGATTTAAGTACTTTTTCCTGTTGGTGACACTGAAGCAAAAGAGTATCTATACCTGAAAGGTTATATATTAAAGACAGGATATAACAAAGCACAACATGGAAGTTAAAATGAGGATAATCACTGCATTCTCTGAAAGCACAGGCGTGGATTTTAAGTACAGATAAGTCTCTCTCTCAGACTTGCTTTAAGGACTTGCTTTGAGTAGTTTCCCAAAATAGGCTGCCTACCACAAAACTGAATTTACATTACTATGAGGACATACAAATTATATTTTGTGTACCAAATTTTTAAAGTGCTTTATCTCTGTGTTTTTTTTAAATAAGGATGGCTAAATAATATTGTTTCTTATAACACTTTCAGTGTCCTCAGAGCTTGATTACTACAGTCTTTTCATTTTTTCACACAATCAGAATCTAATTTATTTCTATAAAAGCACCCTCCATGAAAAGTAGTGCAAAATCCTTTGCAGAGAGAAATAAAGAAAAGGAGGAATGTTTTACACATATTGCCACAGCGACTCTCAAGGAGACAAAAATGAAAACCAATCTCTGAGGATAGAGTACCATGAACGTAAGAAAATCAGAAATAAAGAAGAAATTAGGGGAGCAGATTGAGAAGGAGGGAAAAGAATGGAAAGGAAATGAGTTGTGTAACAACAAAAATAGGGAAAGGAAATTGGAAAGTTTTCAGATGAGATTTAAGAGAAAAAAACATTTCCAGAAGAGGGAGATAAGACAGGAGTAAAAAAAAAAGGGGGAAGAACATCCACGTGGTGTAGGAAACCACAAAGGAAAGAAAGGTGGCTTAGTTACTAGTCAATCAACCAGGGATTTGGAAAACCTGGGTACAGCTCTCTGGGTGCTTTTTTCTCTCTGGAGTTTCTTCCTTGTAAAATGGAAAACAGGAGGTTAGGTGATGAGGCATGAGAGTCTGGATGCAAGAGACTTTTGAGACAAAAGGCTTGAAGGGATTGTGGAGCGGTTGAACAGATGTCAATAAAAGTAGGATACAGCCACAGACCTGTCGATCTTCCCTGGTGAGATACAAATGCTCAAGTGTTCTTTCAAGTTGATTGGTTTCGTAACAAAACACAGGTAGTAGGGTGTGGCTGTGACCAAGCCAGCAGAGCATAGAGGGGAGGACAGTCAGAGCTGGGATATTTATAGTAGATATAGTGATAGTGAAGATGGATTTAACAATAAGAAGCCCTGGAGGGAGAATAGGGAACAATTAATTTTAATGAAGACGAGAACTTCCTTCAAGACAGAGACAAGGTATTTGGATAGGTAACTTTTGCTGTTACTGGAAGAAAAGCATACCAGAAACATTAGGCCAAGCATAGCCTTGTGTTATGCCAGCTTTTACCATCTTTCTCCACAATAGATATTCCAAAGAGAAAGAATATTTTTCCATAGAGAAACTTTGTGAGGGAGGTGCCCCACAGGTTGATCCGTGTTGCTTGAACCCAGAAGGGTAAAGCTGGGGAGGGTTGTACCTGGGACAGGCAGAAGTTTTGTTCCTCCTATCAGGAGGAGCAAATGATGAGGAACAAATGGGTAACAATTATCATCTCTTCTGCAATTCTCCTCTGAGGTTATGTCCTGCCCCACCTGCCAGTGCTTGTGCAGGACCCGGCCAGACACCTTGGCATATACTGGGGTGTTTAGTATATCTTTATGATATAATAAATAGTGATGTATCTGTATCACATATTTAACAAGTGAGATGGACCAAATGAAATGACTTTGTGCTGCAAGATCTTACAATGAAACTTTGAAGAAGAGCAGCTAGAGCAGAAGAGATAAAGCAGGATGGAGGCTGTATGACCAAACAAACATCACCAAGCATTCAGGGACGAGTAGTCTCTCTTATGGTCACTCCTAAAGTTTATACTTGCGCTGTACCCATTCAGAATAGATTTTAGCCTGTTATTCAAATGCTACCTAGTACTATAAAATCTGCCATACTAAGATAATGTAATTCACAAGCATGTTTGATCTTTTCTGAGAACTTTCGAAACTTACGTTATACTTTGTGACCTTTTACACCCATTTTATTTTTCTTAAAATGTTTCTTTCCTCTTCTCTTCTACTTTAAATTTTATTTTACCTAAAACATGAGGTGGATCACATTTAATGGAGTCCCTTAAATGTGAGGATGAGAGAGAGAGAAACAGGGCAGTTATCTCTGTGCCGCTGCTCTGTCCATACTCTTTGAATAAGTCCGCACAATGACACTTGAATGAAAGCCTAAGTAAATTCTGGTTGATAACTGCATGGAACAAATGTGGAACAAAGGAGCTATGTTCTACTCTTTACATGTTGGAAGAATGAACTTGTTGCTGCTTGATCAATTCCTTGTCCTTCACTAGTACTTGAGTTCCTCCTTTTACTGAAAGAGCATGCAACGTTGCAGTTCAGGGTTGTGTTGTATTTCCTGACCTTTGACATTTTTTTTTTTTTCAGAGACTTAAAGGAGTTAATATGGGAATCAGTTTTTGTCTCCTTTGGCTTTTAA
Organism: Psophia crepitans; assembly: GCA_013399095.1. Classification (NCBI taxonomy): domain Eukaryota; kingdom Metazoa; phylum Chordata; class Aves; order Gruiformes; family Psophiidae; genus Psophia; species Psophia crepitans. The sequence goes on along the minus strand of VWZZ01001499.1, from coordinate 379,719 downwards.
ATAGCAAAGTCTATTTATTTCTCATTCAGTGAGCCTCAATTATTTGTTTGTAAAAAATCATTTGGTAACAGGATTAATTCATCCTTCATGTAACTACTCTGGAAGACAATAACGTTACACAAGAGATGAATTTGCCAAATATATAACTCTTGTAGGGACAAAAGGAATTCTTTCTAGAGCTGTGTGAAAGGTTTATGATACATGCCTGATTTAGTATATCGCTACAAATTTGAATGTTAGAGCCCATTTGCCTTTCTTCAAAAGTGCTTAGTGTAAAACCAGACCCAAATGTGGAACCATCAAGCCCAATTTTAAGAAAAAGTGCTTTGATTATGCCTGTGCTGAGGGTGTATAAAGCTTTGCTTGCTCCTAGGAAGTGCTGCTTCTCGGTATTTGGAATGCAACACAAAGTTGGGTAAATCCACCAGCTGCATGCCAAGAAGAGTACACAGTGGATGACTGGGACGTGAAGCTGCCTGACTTTATGGGTTCTCGAGGGCTGAGCAAAGTGGTGGTATATAGGCTGAGCGGTCTCTGTCTCTGTTCTCATATCTCTTTACCATAATGTCTCACAAAACAATACTTTAATATGTTAAAAAATGTCAATCACATCTGTAGCATGCTGTAATTTCTCTCCTCTTCCCCAGGAGAGATGCATGCTTAAGGAAATCTCTCACTTATGCAAGAGTTTTTGCTTTCTTTATGAACCCATATATGCGTATGGTATGTATGGTGTAGTGGTTCCTCAAATTCAAGTCCTGTCTGTAACCAACATTTGCTGTGAATGTGCTATGTTCGGTTTGTGTGCTGAGGAGGTAATGTCACGCACTGGAGAGAGCAACAACCTATGACTCAGGACCCAGGGTTCCTAATCCTGGCTATGCTGTCAACCTGCCGCACGGACCTAGGCAAATCACTTGACCCAGATTCACAAAGATAGATAAGCACCTCAGATCTTCTTTAAATACTGACGTCCAGGACAGATTTATCGGGAGTGCTGGATGAAACTCATAAGCAATCCTGTGATGAGGCTGCAGCTGGCTGACTGGGTAGCTTTCTCTCCTACTTTTAAAGCTGTATCTATGCTTCATCTACATCCACCATTTCAGCTCCAGCCAAATCCTTAGATAAGGCATGTTGCAAAGGACACCAACATTTCTGCTGAGCTTATGGAAGAACATGGAAAAACTTGCCTATGGTTGGGGGCCTGGCAGCCCTGAAGTGGGACTTTTAAATTCAGTGCCCCACTGCCATGAGATCCTGGGGTCCAAGGGTATGGCTGTATTCAGAGTACGTGTAAGACAGAGATTTAGGGAATGTGGAGGCACAGAGGTGGGGGTTACCTGGGACATCTGATGGTTAGAGAATCAGTGTGCGATGGTAAGAATGCAGGCTCAAGTCTCTAATCCAAACCAGGTATGGTAGGGATGATTTGGCCACAAATCCAGGGTAACTATTCAAACCAGTAGTCTAACAGATACTCTGTGAAATGACTTCCTCTTTTTTTTTCTTTTGGGGTGGGGTGGGGGGGATGGTGATTGCAGGGGAGAAGGAAAATCAAGCATTGTAACCTGGCCACAAAGAGCATTTATGGCCAGGAGTCCAAGCAGGCATCAGGACAGACAGTGAATATACCCAAACCCCACTCATCAGCCTCTGCACTCCAGACCAGGGTGTGCAGCTCCCCACCCAGCTCCTTCCTCACCTCACTCCTGCCCTGAGGGGCAAGGCTGGGTGCCTAATTTTCAGCAGGAGCAGCAAAAGTGTCACCAAGGAGGAGAAAAGCAGCAGACAGTTAAACGCTGCAATGCCTACGTGTCTCTGAAGAACCACTTCCCTGTCCTAGCTCCCAGCTTTTCGCTGTCTCCTGAAGGAAGGGGACACTCTCCCAAGTAGTATTTGTGTGTGTGTCCCCAGACACATCAGAGCACAGCCTTGGACCTTGCTGCCACAACAGCAGGGGACAATTCTAGCATGAGCTGAACCATTTGAACGGGAAGCTCCATGAGAGGCACAAGGATGCCAGGCTCCTTGGAAAACTGCAGCAAGAATTTACAGATGATGCACAAAATAACTGTTTATGTCATTCAGCTCTGGCCATGTTCCGTGTAAGTATGCCAGAATAGTTACTAGCCTCAGTTTCTCATGATATGCAAAGCAGTGAAAGTATTCAGAACTCCTTGATGGGCTGGAGAAGCCTGGGACCCTGCAAGATGGAGTCCAGGTTAAAAAAAAACCAACATATTTTATGAGTAAGTCTGGAAGTAAAGCAGCTGACTGCCTCTTTCAGCACAGGCTTTTATACATGGTCGTAGGGTATCTGGGAATCCATGAATCCACACTGACATCTGCACACTTGGAATCATGATGCTGCAGGCCCAAAGTATATATTTAGACTGCATCTACAAACCTCTCAGAAAAACATTAAAACAGCAAAATGAAAAAAACAAACAAAAATGAGACATAAAAATGAGCTGGCTACTCTAAAACACAGATACAGTAATTATTTCAGTCTTTTGCTTAGGGGTGTACCAACTGTTTACAATTTACTGTTTGGCAAGCTGGGTGTTCTCATTTCCCTCATGGTTCAGGAGTCAAAAACATATGCTACCTTTAGTAATGAACTCTTCTAAGATTTGAAACTATCCATATTCATGTCACAAGAAATGTTTACACAAGAGCAAAATGCTCCAACATCAAAATAAATCAGTAACATCTCAGAGTTTATATTTCCATATGCTTCTTTGGCATAATAAAGCAGGGGAAGGGCTGCTGTTGTAAAATGGAGTTTAATTAAAAACAAAAGAAAAAAAACTTTATCAGAAATCACGGCCATCCAAAAATCATGCAGACTAATGTATGGTTTCAACATATTCTAAAGATTTATCATCTATCAATAGAAACAAGAAAATGCAATATAATCATATTCTCTACACACCTTGCATATTTTCCATCTTCTGTGCATAAATTATACATTCATTTTCATAATTATGGTAACATTCTAGTTTTCACATAAACTGCTATTACTCCTGGGTACCAGTAAGTTTACATCTACCAAGGCTACACGCTAATTACATTTTCTTTTTATAATGTTATCTATTTATCAAATTTAGTTTCTTAATGGAAATTAATAGACTAGGTCTCTGCAGTAAAAAAAAAATCAGATGTAACACAGTGGTTTGGGTATTTTTTTCAGCTTTTATTTTATTCAAGCTTTAAGGGCACTGAGTGCTTGATTGGTGATTATGGTGTATGAAATGAGTTATAAAACCAATGTCCAGGAGATGACTGGGAAGGAGTTAATCATCTCCCTTTCGCTAAAGAAAGGGCCACAGCTGTCTGAACTGAGTGGAGATTTTCAGGGTAGCCAGCTGTGGGGATTTAATTGATGCACCCACCAGTCTAGAGGGGTACCACAGGATGACTCTAAATCAGGGAGGAGGAGGAGGAGGTGGTGGTAATTTGGGGTGGGTCTTGTAGTTGTAAGAAGACCTAAGCAGGAATGACTAGTTGAGTAAATACTTAATCTTCTTGTGTTTTTCTGAATGTCAAGTGAAGAAAGGAAGGATTTTTATATTTCTTTAAGGAAAAAAGGTGCTTTTTCTATTTCTCTTATTTATTTTTTTCTAACTTTTAATAGCACCTTGCTATGCTTTTGCCTGGATCTAAAGTCAGGGCAGCAAGGAAGCCTGTGTAACTGGTCTGAAGGGAGGTCAGTGGATGGATGCATGATATGCCTCAGCCAAGCATGGCAAAAGAAGATGAGCGGATGGGTGTTGCAGGAGTGGGGATGCCAGAGGAAATCTCCTTGCCTATATATACAGGAAGGTAAACTTACAATCTGAAAGAGTCTTGGCTTTTGGATCTGCAATGTACCTTCTCTTAGCTTGCTTTTCAGTTCAATGCAGTAGAATTGTTTACTTTCCCTGGACATTTGAATACTTTTGACAACAGGGTTTATCAGTGCCTGGCTTGCCTTCGGAGTGGGTTTCACTTCTCTTTCTCTATTTCTGAATCAGAGTATTGTCAAAAACCTGTGACTTGTTCTGCGGAGACAGCAATGTGTTGTAGTACCTTCTCTAAGAACTAGCTTTGACTGCACTGATGTGGGCCTCAACATGGTGTTTCCCCCTCACCTTTGGATTGTTTCCATCTACTGCAGGGTTTTCCAGGTTTAAGCAGGATAATTTACTTGAGGAAGCAGGGTTTGGTCAGGGTAAGCAGTTCTCCATAAAGGTAAGATACTGACACCGAGCAGCACATTGTTTCAATATAACAGTGTGTTTAGTTGTGACATATGCCGTTTCTACTGTACTGTAGAAATGGTCTACATATTTCAGCCATTTTTTACATCCACTTGCTCCTCCTCTGGCAGTAGCTCTGGCATAGTTGAAATGTAAATCAGCTCTTTATTGTGCTCCAGAGAGAGGATGTCATAGGCTGCATTCAGCAATGTCCATCTAAATATCATGTTGTGTCTGAGGAAGGATTGCCTATAGTTTAAACAATGCCATTCTTGCCTAACACCTCATTCTAGCAGTTCATACACTCCTCATGTAAGTAATAAGGGTGTCTGGGATGCTTTGCACAAGCCTAGGAAAGAGCCTCACCTATGTGTTCTGCAAGACATTCAGAGGTTGCTGCAACGTGTCATGTTTGAACAGCTTTCAGTTAGCACCTCCTTTATTTACCATTTCAGGCGTGCTCCCTGAACTTACCGGAGTGAAGGCATGTTCATCTTCCCACATCAACATGTACACGACAAGACTTCTAAGTACCAGTATTCTGTCAAGAAGGAATATAGAAGTTGGCTATTAGTGTATTTTGAAACCTTTCACAAGGGACTTTTGTAGGAAGTCCTGCTTCTGCAGAGACGTGTTGACTCAGGATATTGTTATGGTTGAAAGCTTCTCGGTCCACTTGTTCCCCTAAGATTTGAAAGCTCACTTATCTTTTGCCCTCATTAAGGTCAGCTATTGCCTATGAAATACCCTATGTATTCACAATGCTCAGTGAAGTGTTAATCATTGACACAGGAGATGTTCCAAGTGTTGTGAGTGCTGTATACTAGCCAAAGTCTCATCATCCCATGAAATTTGTTCTAGATCCTCTGGCTATAATTTATTGCTGGATTATTTTTTATTAATCCCTGACAGGGTACCCTGCTGAGGTATGCAACAAGAAAGGAGATGGTACTTGTTCACTTAAGTGGCGAACAGAACATTGAGAAGTGAGATGGCTATTGATGGCAACCTGTATTTGTTTATTGACCAAGATTTTCAGAGGTCCCTGGCAGCACTCTGTTACACTGCAGTTTCCTGGGTATGTTTGAGGACACAGGGTAAGCGGAGGCTCCGAGCCTCCCCCCCCAGCCCTTCAGCTTCCCCTCAGAGCCAAGGGATTGTTCACCTAGATTCAGTGTATTTCTGAATGAACCCAGGCATAATCCATTATAAAAATGAGAGAGCTCCAGTCAGCCTTAAACTGTGTAAAACCCAAATTGGATCTAACATACAGGAATGGTTTAGATAAGCAGTCTTGTACATGTGAGATTATCTCTAAACCGACTTATATTCTGAATTTGTCTCCTGCTATTAAAATCTTAGTTGCCCTTGGATCATAGCACAGCCCGATGAAGCATCACCCTCTTTCCCTTTGTAATAATGCTTTTTCAAAATATGACATTGCTTGGAAAGACGAAGTGTGTCCTGGGTACTTTTGTTACACTGAACTCTTGCTAGAATGTTCAGAAATCATTTCATAAAAGGAACTGCAGTAGTTCAGGCAGAGGGCTTGTCTAGCATTATTTTTTTTCCAACAGTGGCCAAAACTGGATACAGTGTGCACAAGATAAATGTATAAAAATCTGCCCACTGAGTATTCTGGCTTCTAACTACTTTGGCTCAGGGACTTAAAGACCACTGTGGCTTGTCTGTTTACTAACATCTCCCCATCTCTTTCCCAAGTACTTATTAAGCCTGCCCTTGAACCGAGTAAAGTTTTGCTTTTGCCACATCTTTTGGCAAGGATTGCCCTAATTCTGCTGCATATGAATGAAGAACTGCTTGTTTGTTTTGAACTGGGGTCAAATAGCTTCCTTGGGCCCCTATTTCCTGTATTGAAAGAAGCAATGAGCAATCCATCTTTCTGCATCTCATGGTCACTCATGGTTTTGTGGAACTCCATCATTTTTCCCCTAAGCTGTCTCTTTTCCAGGATGAAAAGTCTGAGCTGACCGAGTCAGTCCTTGCATGGAAACCATTCATCTTCATTGCCCTTCTCTGTGTATTTTCCAGTTCTAAGACTTTTTTTTTTCAGGTGGAGGACTTGTAAGTGAACACAGTTTATAAAGCGTAGGAGAACATGGGTTTGTATAGTCAAAGAATAGATGTCTTCTATTTATGTTTTCTGTTCCATTCTTAATTACTTCTAAAATTTGAACGACCTTTCTAACTGTTACCAAGCACTTGCCTGACACTGTCATGGCACTACAATAACGCCAAGACTTCGTGTCTGAGTGATAATGACTAGCTCTGGGTCAACCATTTTACACATGCAGCAAGCACTGTTTTTCCCAACATGCATTATTTTATCTTATTTTCATTACCTTAATCTGCATTTTAGTAATGTAGTACTCCCAATTATTGGTTACTTTTTCCTGAAGTATTAACTTGACATTCATTCATTGCCTTTCATTTTCAGCATATTTCACAAATTCAGTAATTCGACACTTGTGTTAAACTGTATATCAAGCCCATCTTTCACAAATAGACAAACCCCCCTCAAATCCCAACTATCTTTCTGCAGTATACATTTAATACTTTTTTTTTTCCTATGCTTTCAAGATATTTTTTAATAGAAATAATTCAGTGGAAAAGAGTAGTTGATGCTCAAGAGCTGAAACAGTTTTTCCACGTAAAAGTAGCAGCATTTAAGAAAAATCGTGAGAAGGTTATGAAGAAGCATTAGGAAGAGCAGTGTGAGAAGAGCAGAGCCAGCGGGAGGTTTACTGTGAGGAAAGGAGGGCTGACACACAGGAAGGACTGGTAGAGTGCAGGGCCTTGAAGCGAAGATGAAATACTAGAATACGATACAAAAGGTGAAGGCGAAGCCATTGAAGGAACTTGAAGGGGGATCTGTATGCTAAGAAGTGGGGAAAGATGATGTAATACCTCTTGGTTTGATCAGGAAGGGAAGCAGATTCAGGATAATTTCTCAGGCATTTTCCAAGTCTTCCAAAGCACAGACAAGAGTATAAAAATGCAGCACACTAAAATAGTGCCTCACTGTGTGGGGTCCTTAAACGTTTCTGTGATGACATTGCTGAAAGGTTTGGTGCTTTGGTACAGCTGTGGAAATCTGAAAAGGCCTGCAAAACATCACCTGCTAGAAAAGACAGAGATTTTTAGAAAGTCCAATGAGCCGGACACTACTGGAGAGGGCAGAAACATCTGACTGTTTCTGAGGGAGGTGTAGTAAACTGTTACCTGTCTTCCTCATGCTGAGGATAGATCAGAACTGGGCCTCATCTTCATCACTCATTAAGAGAGTCCTATGGAAGATGCTCTCTCTTCCTGTCTTTACTCTCCAGAAGAGGCTTCTCTGACTTAAATAATTTCCTTTGTGATACTTGGCTCAAATCCTGTTTATGTGGAGCTTGTCTTAGCACTCATTCTCATTTGATGATTCCCACTTATGCTTTTAGTTAGAAAAGTTAAAGGGTATCTGAGATTGTCAACTAGTGTACATTGATGTAGACCTGTAAGCATGCCATCTTTATCGTATCCGCATCTTGATTCCTCTGTCAGAGGAAGTGGGAATGATGACATCACCTGTAAAATGCTTTGATGAAAAATGCATGCAAGAAGTTAGTATTTTATCATTATGACAGGTTTTTCCAGCTGATAATATCCATGAGCATTCCAGGATGTTCTACTTTACCTACTGAAAAGGGGCAGAGATTTGAGGGATAAGGAAGGAAGAAGCAATTTATTTCTAAGTCTGGTCATTTCTCCTTAATAATGATATACAAAGAACTGGACCTTTTGACAAAGTATAACTGAGGAAAAAACATATTTTCACCAGATGCGTAGGACATAAGCCAAGGTATTGTTGAGATATTAGTGAAAAGATAATTTGGGATACTAAAATGTGTATTCAAGGCTCTTGCTTTTTCCTTGATGATTTTTTTTTTCTCCCAGAGACTGAAGTATCTGTAATGCCAACTAAGTATTTTAAAAATTATTTCAAACTACTGGAACTGTACCTGAGTTATCAGGGTTATACTGCCAGATGCCTTAATCATATACCAGGTGTCTTGTGGGGTGCAAGTATAGAGGCATATAATGTCCTTCATTCACATTTTGATAAAACTTAGGAAGAAGAAATGTTTGTTAGGGAAGTGATTTATTTTTTCTTGAACAGTACAAAAGCATTTTTTTTGCAAACAATACTGTGTTAGCACTCTCCCTAAAAAAAATTGATTTTATTTGCTGTACTGTACTCTAAAAATCAAAACATTTTATGCTGATCTGTCTTGTAATTTTACTTCTAGAAATGGTACTGAAAAATTACTAGAGCTTTACATTTAAAATAAAACATCAACAGATAAAGTGCATGAATAATTGTGAATGTGGTAAAAAGGGAGTCAAGCTGAGGAAAGGGAATATTTTATAAAATATTGAACACCTGCAACTCATACATGCTGTATAAGCACAGCGTACGTGGTATGTTTCTGTACTGACTGGGTACCGCAGACCAAAGTGTTTATATCTTTGACTGCCTTCAGAAAGCGTATGTGGCATTAGGTCTTAACCTTATCACAGTTATTCTAATGATGATGTTTTTATGTTTAATTTAACTGTAAATCATGTTAGCAGAGTTTTGACTGCTGTGTCAGAGAGCTTAAAAACTGAGCTGAAGTTATTTCAAAAGCTAAGAATTTGTCTAGCCTGTGATGTTTAGTCAATAGGATCCACTCAAGTGTGGAGTTGTCAGAAAGGACACCAGCGGATGGTGCTTAATCTGCTCAGTTTTGAAGGGAACTTGGACTCTTAGTAGGAAGTTAAATTTTTGATCTATCTCGGTTACAGTTAAATAGCCAATTTATGGATTTGTTAAGGGCATTAAGGAAGTCACGATGGCCTACAAAACACTGTGTGCTGTGCCATGGTACATTTTCTAGTCCGATATCCATGGAGTGTTTATTTTTGCTGTATGGGAAACTATTTTTTCAGTTTAGTTCATTCACTCTGGTGTCTCATACAGAGCTAGGTAAATACTTCAAAAACCACACTGGTGAATTGTTGGTTCAGATGAATCCTGCACATTCATGTCCGCAATCATGAGGCTTTCTGTTTGTTTTCTTTCTCGAAGGCATTCACACATCCAGTTTCCATGTAGTTCCGTGGCCGTAAATCCAGAATGACTCTGTAGTTTTCCCTTGGACATTACTCTATCTACGAAGTCACCCTCTACCTTTCTGTCTTTGCTGATGTGCTCCTGACCATGTGTAAAAGATCATCTCCACTCCTGCCTTCCCAGACAATATTAAAAAAATGTCTTCCTGGGGAAGCCTGAGGAGTTCTATGGTCAAGGCGATGACCAGATTTTGAGCTGAATCTCCGGTAATGTTTTCTCTCAGCATGCTCTCACCACACACATCCACACACTTTGAATATGAAGATTTTCTTTTTTTTACACTTTTTTACCCCATAGGTAATGAATAGGCAAGTCTCTGCACCAGGCTATGAACTAATACCATGCACAGGGAATTGGTGGCATTGCTCTTGCAGGAAAAGCTGTTTAGATTATGGTTTGTGGGTATGTGTTTTATGTTGGAAAGGCTCAGATTTCTATCAAAGTGTTTCCCTAACATGCTATTTCAAACAATGCTCCAGGAGAAGCTGAAGCATAACCATCATGGTATCTTGGGGGAAAACAAACAAATAAAATATATTCCTTATCTTTTTGTAATAATTGTCTAAAAGGTCTTACATTTAAGAATAAATGAGTCAAGAAGTGTAATGAGCCCAGATTTTGCTGTAAAACCTGCTCTGAACCTTTTGAAAACAGCCAGCTTTGAACTCCAAGCTACGTGACAGCAAAGCTTCAAATAGCAGATACAAATGATGTTTTGCATCAGATCGTAGTGCTCACTGGAAAATTGGGTCTGGAAACTGTTTTTACTGCATTTGGGTAGACAGGAATTTCACTGGTGAAAGATGTCTATTTATGGAGCATACAAAGACCTGTACCTATAGAAAACATGCTATGAAGACCTATGATGTACCTATGGAAAACATGTTATCACGGCCCATAATGTTGGTTAATCATTCATCCCACTATCACTTGTTAGAGATAAAATTATACATGGATGGATTAAACAGCAGCAGAGCGTGCATAAACACATAGGACTCAAATCTGCAAATACAAAATTAAACCCAAGTACCTGAAAATTCTTGCTCTTGACATAAAAAAGATTTTTGCATTAACGTATTGGAAATTGGACTCAATGAAATCTATTTGTTTTCATATTGATTCATGAAAATTAGCATAAGTTTTTAAAATGAAAGTTGGAAGTGCCAGAAAAAGTCCTCTTTCCTGACCTTGTAACTTTATTTTTCTTTCTTATCTTTTTATGTTACATGATATTGTCAAGGAAAAAATGACATGTGATCTTAATCTCCAGGCATGCCTTTTCCAGAGAGAAACCAGTAGAACATTTACAGTAATTAACATACTTTCTATCTTCTCATTTTGTTAATGATATCTTTCTGAAGGCTGTGCAGTAATTACTGCCCACAGAGGTATGTACTCTGAAATAAATTAATGACCAATGACCAATAATGATTATAGATGTAATCATCCATTGTGAAATATAGACTAAAACAGATATTAGGAACAGTGTTGAAAGCTAAAATAAACTGCACTGAAGCCATACTCTTAAACACTGCTAAAATTTTTTTATGAGCTGATCAGAAAAATATACAGTAAGTTCCTTTCTAATCATATGCTAATGTTGGTAATTTTTAATTTTTGGTTTCCCAAACATTTCTTCAACAAGCTGATACAATAATGAGTAAAAAAAACCTAACTTACACAAGCTATGTTTATTTTGAATGAAACCCGCTTTAGAAATATTAGTTTATTGTTAAAGGTTCTTATTTTACAGATGAATTTTCAAACAAGGATTCAAACCATGTAAGCATGGGTTTTTGAGAATCTCACCCCTAAGCTGCTTTTTGGAGCAGTTTCACCTTGTAAAAAAAACCAAACTGCAGATGGAAAAAAACCTGCCTGTATCTGTACAATATTATACTGATGTTTGCATACAGAGCCAACAGTTTTAATGGTGGTGAGTCTCCAACAAACTAATATGTTCTTGCCATTCAAACTAAGCATAAAACATACATGGGAAGTTTTTTAAAAAAACTGTATTTAACAAAGCATGACCTTACCTTTTGTACAAGGGAACAATTTATTTTTGAAAATAGAGGATAAAAAAAAAGTCCAGTAGTAATTTAAAAAACACTAAACTAATTGAAAGCATGATTTATTTTTTCAGATAATGTAGGAAAGGTCTTGTTGAAATTCAATAATTTGGTTGTTCCCCAATAAGAGAGAGACATCTTAAACATCTTAAATATTTGACCCTTTGGCCTTACAAAGCACATTTTCACTTTAACAAACCTTAATATGCACAGGGTAGTTTGTGTTAACATCTGTGCTGTCCTTACCTGTCGCTAAACATCTTTGTTTAAGGAAATATAGATTTTGAAAATAGCTCACCTGGAGGAGTTCTGTACTACTTTGCACAGTACAGCAACAGACAGTGTAGAAGTAGCTCTTTCCTTAAACCTTCAGTGTTCTCATCTTTGAAGCCATGAATTTTGGAGGTATGTGTAAAAGAAGAGATAACTACCAATCGAATCTTGACCTGAGACCTTCATATTGCTTAAATTTACCCAAACTGATGGATTTAGCTCTACTTGGGCTCTTGTTAAGATACACTGTCTCACAGTGGGTCATATTCTGGTTTTTTCTTTCCAAGTTAACACCAGTGTAAATAGAAAACATGCACTGCAAGTGAGCAATATAGGGAGGAGGGGAAATCTATAAAATCCAAATGTGGGTATAAGCAGTTGCAAGTCCATTATCTGAAGTGGTTATGTCATCTTACACCAGCAGAAAATTCAGCCCTCTATATTTGATTCCTAAATCTCACCTTACATCAGATGTTCAAAGGTTCAGATGAATAAGATATGTCTCTGTAAAGTGTGTTTTAAATTAAAAGCTAGTGAAAAACATGTCTCTCGATTTCTGGATGACAGTCTTAGAAAATGTGTTTCAACTGGCAGCTGCCCTCTTCCTATTTTACTCCACCCTCACCAAGAAACCAGTATCCAGCGACGTCGGAGCTGATATTCTTGACAAAAACAATAACCTCTCTTTGGTTCATCTTCCCTGTTTTGTTCTGGGTGCTGAGAGGTGGCTCTGAAAGGGCAGCATGTATAAGGCAGAAATATTTCTTGAGGGTATGGGGAGGATGTTCTCTTGTTTGAAGGAAACCAAGACTTCCAACTGATTTTAATTTTACTTTTAATGTTCATGGGAACCAGTCTTACATGCCTGGCTGAATTCAGACTTTGGATTTTTGGCAGGTTTTTATTTGAGCCCAGCTTGGCTGTTTTTCAAAATGTCCAGATTGCTCACATTAAATCTGAATAAGCACTACCCACTAGTTTAATCAGAGTCATCTGGTACACCTCTAATTAGTGTTAGTTAAAGTTGAAATTCGTAATAACACAAAATGCCGCATTTTTGTGATGTATTTAGTAAATGCCTGAATGTAAAATTGTAGGAGGGAAAATAGCTTTTGCAATATTATTCAAAAATTGGAATACATGAGTTATTATCATAACACAATGGTAACAAAATCAGGCTAAGTTCCTGAAAAATGCCATGAAAACTAGTCTTTATCCATTTAGACATGCATACACATATACAATGTGTGTAGATACAAATGCATTTATGTACTTTAATTGTTGGCCCTGCTAATCTAGTAATTGACTATAGCTGTATATTGTGCACAAATCAATAAAGCATGTACACATCTGGGAGTATTCCAGCAATTATCAAATGGGCATTTGACCCTTTTAGTTTAGATATAAATTGTTTCCTAGTCTTAACCCATTCCAATAACTGATATGTAAACAAAATATTAGAAAAGTATCTTTCTGTTGGAAATCAATGTAAAATTTGCCTAAGTCAGAACTAGACCATTAGTGTGTTGCTGCAGATTATCAAAAAATGAACCTTGACAATTACTATACTTGTGCAATTATTGGTTCTAAAGGATCCCACACACCCCAAATCTACATTTTTTGCATTACAATCTATACTGATGTGGTGCTTGTTTATCTTGAATTCTTCCCGAATCCTTGCCTTTGAAGATGTTTTAACTTTTATTATGCTGAGACATAGACCAATTAAAAGCAAGCCCTGTATTTGCTCTTTTTATTAAAATGTTCTCCAAATTAAGGATGCTAGATTTATGATTTTGATTTTTTCAGGTGTCACCTCTAAATCCTAGAGAACTGGTGAACTATGCTCTTACATTTTGCAGATGAGCTATTGTTTTTACATGTATAACATAACAATAGTGCAAAAAAGTATCTAAGTGTTTACTCAGATTTATGTCTTATCTCAAATGTTCTTGTTTCTCAATCATGCTTCAATTGATACTCTGGACATAGAAATATCATTTATATTCTTCTTTTCTTTTTTTTTTTTTTTCTGGACACATTTCAGCTTCACTATTCAAAGATTGAATGGATCGTGATTACAGAGGTGTTTTTTTTTCCAAGGGCATCTGTTCTTAGCCACAGCTGAGGATGGGGCCCACTGAGCCGACTGGAAGGATCCACCTAGAATTTGTTGAATTAAGTCCTTGCACCTGGATATAATTGTCATGCTGCTGTGCTGGGGTTTTCTTAAGCTACTGGTAAAACAAATTAGCTCAATTTAAACTGGCATCCAGTAGGGAAGCAACAACTCACCTCATATAATGTTTTTCAAATAATTATTTTTCTATTGCCGGTTTTGCTTCATGAATATTTTCCTAAAGGCAGGATGAATTGTTGGATTTTTTTTTAAGTTAAACACAAGAAACAACAAAAAAGCATTTTATTCTGCATATCTGCTGAGTTAGAACTAGTATTAGAGTAGTTTGTGATTATTGATCTTACATGAGTGTATCTTAGACATATACATATATTTTTAATATATATATATTAAAAAGAAGGTAACAGCAGGTAAAACAGATTGAAAAACATGGTATAACAGAAATACCCCCCACCCTTCCAAAACCCTCAAACCTGTCTCAATACATATACTTCACCTATCTTTTGCCAGATTTAGTGCTGTAATAGTATAACCACTTTTACATTTGGGAAAGATTCATGCAAGTTTGGTTTTTTATTGAATGGTAGACAAAGGTAGTCATTTATGCCTGACATGGGAATTTGTATAAATACCATGGGATCTCATTTCCTTAAGTATTTGAGAGCTCTTCGAACTTGGCAACAACATTCACAAGCTTCCTGGAAGGTCCACAAAGGTTCATCGCCTTGGTTGCACTTGCAGTGGCAGAACTTTGTGTGAATCCCTGGAATGTGTGCATCTGTGTTAGCTTCAGCCATAATATTCTCCAAATACAGACTCTGGGGGAAAACAATGAAAAATCATCTCTTCAGCTGAACGTTTCAGGATGACTTGTGAGACGGAAGAAATAGTTACTTTCTACCAGTGCTCAAAATCTTACTGTTAATTTTTTAGCAGGTGACATACTAATTTAGCGGACAGAGGGGTATGTTCACTGAACATGGATGGTAGTTTTTGATGTGTCTCTAGAACCACCCCAGTGTAGCCACTTCAGCTGCGGCCCAAAGATGCTGTTTTTGTGACCTGGTTATGCTTTCTAAGACACTGCTCAGCTGGCTAAAAAATAACAACATGGACTTAAACCACTTGTTTATTACATTTTAAACGCAGTTTGAGAATATGTATTATTTTCTGAGATCAAGAATGTATTTTACTTTTAATAAATGGGCTCCTGACCATCCTCTTAGAAATTGTGGCAGAAATGTAGATGCACATATTATCATAAACCATCCTCTAAGCCACGCTCTCTTTTAATATTGGGTAGACTCAAATGCAACAGGAATGTGAATTAGGACAGCAGTGCTTTTTTGATGGATGGCAAAATATCCAGAGATCAAAAGTTAAACGTAGAAGCTGCTGTCAGTACTTCAGTTGTGCAGTGAATTTCAAATTTTGGAGAGTGGGGGCAAGCATGGACACTTCTGTGGCTCTCGATAACAGCTTAACTTGTGCAGGCGTTAGCTCAAGGTGAACCTCTGCGTGTCACGAATGCTGTTACCTGAAGAGCTGCATATCTGGCACTGGGACCAGTGGGAAAGTGCTGAATGCACAGTTTAAAGGTGTAGGGCAGTTGGTTGTTTCTAAATTATCTCTGTTATAAAGCAAATTTTGTTTCTCAAGTGCTAGGCCTGGTTCTTGCTTGCAGTGCAGTCCATTTCCTCCACTCCAGCAGAGTAACAGGGACTCCCCAGTGGTGTGGATTTGCCATCACTGCTCCAGTCAGAGGCTCGGCACGGACCCAGGATGCAGAAAATTCACAGAGTAAAAGGGGCCAGCAAATAAAACAACATTGATCGAATTATCATTATCTGTCTTCTGTGGAAGAGGAGGCCATGGGAGAGAGTTCCTATACCCTAACTCATTGTACCGATGCACACCCAGAGTGAAATTTCTCTTTCAACTGAGATAGCCCTGAATCAATGCATGCGAGAATGGGCAAGCAAGTTGCTTTCATACAATATTCCTTTTTATAAGCTCATTTTTCTTGAGCTTCAGGGGAAAGAAAAAAACTTCAGTTTTCCCTCAAAGTCTTACAGCTGTGGCTGGTGTAAGGGTTGCCTTGCCTCCTCTCTGTGCTCCCTCTCCTGTCCAGGCTTCCAGGGAGGAAGGAGAAAGTAGGAAAACCCAGTAGCAATCTTGAGCTTAAGATTTTTCTTCTTTTCTTTCCCCCCCCCCCCCCTTTATGTGATGATAATCCTGGACCTGCACTTAGAGAGAAGCTTCCAGTGGGAAATTAAGCTAAACTGAAAAGCATAACAAAACCCAAATCATCTCGACTGCAAGAATTCCTCCAGTGTTTTATTCTTTAATGCTTATTAATAGAGACAATACTAAACCCAAAAGGAAGCTAGCAATATCCTGTTCTTTTTTTTTTTTTTTGTTATAGCGTGGATTTTTGTTTAGTAAACTCCATGTCAGATCTTCTAATTTAATTATTGAACTCACAATGTGAATAAACGTACAGACATGACTAATAGCATTCTCTTATAATTTCATTACAGGGTAATAGACATGTGGTTTTTAAAACCGATTTTTTTTTTCTTCTGTTACAGAGTGTTTATAATATAAATGAACTCTCACATCCTGCCTTCTTTTTCTCCTTACCCTCTTTTCATTTCTTTTTAGATTTGATTCATAGAAAAATGTGAGCGATGCGTGCCACTGATTTGGGTCATCTGCACGCAATTCAAAAGCAAAAGGTGATTTTTTTCATTGCCTGCCAAGTAAGTGGGAGAGGTGTAGGAAAAAGTGGATTTATGCATAAAACACAAAACTCCAGATGAAAGAATGGACCTCTTTCATCATCGTAGAAAGAATCCATCTGCAATAATTACCAGTCAGACTATCCGCACATTATGTTACTTCGTGACATCTGAGAACTGCTGCACTTCTTGAACCAATAGCCGCTATATAGCAACCAGCATCAATCCTGAATGAAAAAATTGGCCCAACCGCTGGTGAATGGCACTCAGTAGGTTTCCCATTGAACTATGCTACGAAACAATGATGCACATTGGTAAATCACCGTGTGCGCCTTTCAGTTCTTATGCATATCCCATACTGGACAGCTTCCATTCACTCTGGCACCCACTGCAAACAAATGTAACTATGCATCAGAGATGAAAGTGAAAATGCATATGTTAAATCCCAAATGGAAGCAGAAGAGTGTAATATATACATAGTTGCTTAGCAACAAACATGTTTTGGCCACAGGAACGGTGACATCAGTCAGAGGAGTGAGAGGGAAGCTGCTCTGCCTTCCTTGTCTCTCTCCCCAGAAGCTTCATAAAGGTCTTTCCTTATTTCTTTCACAGCAGAAGAGAGAGGGCTATTGCAGATGTTTGTTTATGCTATTAATGCAACAGACTGTAGGACAATTGGACTTTTCTTTGAGCAGGGAAACCTGTTTTAATTCTGGGTGCCCACTGTAACGGTGCATGCCCTCCCGTACAGCCAGGTGTTTTGATCCTTGCTTTATGGCTCGCTGCGGAGTCCCCTTTAGCTGAAACCGTCAGATAGGAGAAAGGAAGTGCTAAGTCCAAAAATGCAAACTGGTGGAATTAGAAAAAATATTTTCATGTCACTCCCTCTGTTTTTGACCCTGTCATGCCTTTCACTGCAGCTCCTAGAAGTTTTTATTCTGCTGGCATTTCACATTCATCTGGCTCTGTATTTTTTCAGGAAAGCAAGCAAGGTTTATTTCAGTAAACCACACAGTATCTATGGCTAGTAGATAGGTATTTATTAATTCCTTCCATTTTAGATGGTCTGAATATCTTTTCTCTTCTTTTCCCCTTCTTTTCTTTTCGTGGACTCTCTGGCATGCACGTTGTTGTGCTGTCTGCAATGGGAGGCAAAGGAGAGAGCTGGTAAGTCCTGGTTCAAGTTACGCGCACCCCTCTGTGCAAGTAGCTCCTATTGACATGAATGTGAGCTCCGTGCATAGCTGACAAATAATGTGCCTCATGTTTTCAGCAGTCTGCTTGCTCCACTGGACCATAGCATCTTTCACGTATAGAGATATTGCACATTTGGGTTCAAATTGATCTGCCACCCTGGATTGCTGCAGACACATCCCTGAATACATTATTTTTGAGTGTTTCCTTTTAATTTAAGGTAATGAATGTACTTTGGTGGATCCCCAGTGGGGGAAAAGAACGTTTCAGGCATGCACTTCTCTTTGCAAAGAAGGCTTTCTTGACAGTGTGAGAGACGTGTAGGAATGCAAGATATATTGAAGAACTCAAATGAAATTAAAATCATGGATGAAAGCAGGGTTAAAGGACCATTATAGTAAAATAAGGCCTTTATTTCCATTCATGGAGCTATTATGTAGATAGTATTTTACTTGCTCTCATTTTCCATGAATTCATAGAAACCCTTTTTCAAGTACTAGCACATATCAAATTGACAAGGTATAACCAATAATATCTTGCACTTACTATCAGATTAATTTTGGGAAAAAAAGTGTGTGATTCTGAAAATGTGGAGGAACTTGAGACAAGGCGGGGTGGTGTGCCTGAGCAGACAAAGCGAATGAGGTCATCATGGAAAGGTGGATCAAAACAGAAGGGAAGACAAAAAGATTGCATGATAAAAGGCTGTAAAACAGGAACGAGTGTGATATTGATAGTTTCTGAAGAGAAAGAATCTTTTCTTCTCTTGAAATACCAAGAAAATGAACCAGGAACTGGAAGGCTATAGTTGACATCCTGAACAAAGAGTCATGGTAGATTCTTGTCTTCATTTTCTCCCTGTGACTTAAAGCAATTCTCCTAGCATGGCTTTCAGCCTGAACGGGAGTACCATGTAGCCTGGTCCTACAGAAATTGAATTAACATAGGGATCTGAAGTTCATGGCTGGCTCCTCAGAAAGACAATAGGTGAAACTGGGATTCCATATCTGAATTTTATGAAGTTGGCAGCTTGAACATTGAACTGAAATTTGTTGGCTGGGGATCAATCCAAGAAATTCCCCTAATATGCTACTGTGCTTCCCCCCTGTAAACTCTTCTTTTTTAATTTGTGAACAAATGATTATATCAGTTGAAAAGACAATTAAACTAACAACCAAAATAGATGTTTTAAAGGCCTTTTGGATTGACAACATTTTACATGTGGATAATCAAAAATTTTAATGGCAAATGCTCTCATTGAGTGAAACAAGATTTTACAATTCACATAAATTACTAAACCATAATTTATTTCCCTGTGTATGCACTTTAGTTTATGTTTCTGTGACTCTACTCTTTAAACATAGTCTCAATTATTTGTCAAGTTTCGGCTTTCTGAGAAGTGTAATTTATAATTTTCCTAAAGGAATTATTGTCTTCTCTTACAGTGAACCACATAGATGGATAGGTAGTTTCCTTTTAGAAAAGATATCCCTTACTGTTAAGCAAAGATTTTGAATCTATCCATGCTTTTAGTAGTTGTGTTCTGAAGCTCCAGTCAAACACAAAGCCTCTGTAAAAATATCTTAAAGGTTATCAATAACTTTGGCTCATATTTTGGTCTGCCTTGGATTTCCCTGAAAGGTGGGGTAGAAATAGGAGAAATGCGGTGTTGGAAACCACACGAAGATTCATGCCATAATGTTCATGACAAGTTCACGTACTGAGGAGTAAAGTTTGTGTTTGTAAGATTAATAGTAAGAGAAAAGCTGGAATGAAACCATGCAAGTTCTAAGTGTCAGTAAGTTCCGCTGTATGATCTCTAGTTTTCTGTCCCCCCATCTTTTACACGGATACCAGCTCTTCTCCCCCCTACCCCCTTGCATTTGTTTTCATACCTGCAGCAGGCTCCATAGGATCTGTACAGCCTGTACTTTCACGTCACTTTGATATTCTTAGCAGCCGTCCTGGTCCAGCAATGTGGTCAGATAACTTGGCTTTAAGTAAGCTTCTGAAACTGTTTGCTATTCACATGCAGGTCATCAAGACTCAGTATACATCTTAGAGGAAAAAATAATAAATAAGAAATACCTCAGACCTTGTTTAACCTCTCCCTTTCTTGATGAACTCATAAGCAAGCTAAGGAAACATAGTCTTGATGAAACCTGCCATCAGATGGGTGTTTTCCCAGCTGGAAAACCATACTTGGAGATCAGTTATCAATGAGACACTGCCCACGTAGAAATCTGCACCAAGCAGGATCCTGTGCTGAGGTCTGGTGTCACTGACTAGTGTCAGTAGCATCCTGGGTGCGAGAACTGACTGTGCTCATTACACCTACAAAGAATGTGAGCCTGGGAAAGCTGCAGGTACATTGGAGGCTGGAACTGGAGATCAGATTGGAAGAATGATTGGAAAAAATGTTACTCACTGAGGAAAGAAATGGAAAGGTTCTTACTGTATACACAGTGGAAAAGTCAGTTGCAGAAATGCAGAATGGAGAGGAAAATATTTTGTTCCAAAGCTGGAGAAGTTATGATGGGCTCAACCTGTACTTAAGCTTTCCACAAAAGAATGTTGTGAAAAATGTATTACTGAGATTTTTATTTTAATGAGCGTAACCTGGAAGGCAGGTGCATGCGTCCTTCTAGCTTGCTCATCATGGGCAAGCTTTGGGCACTGGATGTGGAGCAAAGGAGAGAATCCTGAGCCAAGTGGTCAGAACAGCTGACAGGGAAATCAGATGGATGCAGGCTGTGTGCAGTGTACAACAGGGAACACAGCAGTCTTCAAACATCTAAAAAGTTGCTGCAGAGGGGAAAGAAATTAATTGTTTAACACTTTTTCTCTGAATTTATAAGAAAATACAGACTTAAAGTACTCCAAGAAAAATTTGGGTTAGCAATTATAAAAGTCATAATTAAAGAACAGATCAGATTGCATTGGGAAAATATGTGCATTTCCACGGCTGAAGGACTTAAAAACTTGTTAAATAAATGTCTGTCAAAAATAGCATAGGTACAGTTGATTTTTGGCTGCTTAGAATCTTTTTCAGCTCTGCTTTCTATTATTTTCTCCAAGTGGATTCTGCCGCTTAGATGTTTGTTGGTAAAGCCAGTAATCAAAATAATAATGTAGAAGCAGAGCCCTGTAAACACAGAGGATCTGGTATGGTTTCTAGTCATGTCATTTAGCCTCTAGTGGAAAGTGCCAAGATATGTGCTTTGGAAGACTCGTAGGGCACATCGCTGCATGTCAGCCTATTTCAATTAGCATGTTGAAATGGCGGATTACACATCTCTATAAAAATTAAATTGGTCTCATCTCTGAAATTATAACAAGCCTGAGGATCCAGTGGAAAAATCAAATCTTGAGCACCTCGATTTCAGGGGCCACTGAAATGCATCGTACCACTGCCTCTGTGGCACCCCGTTGCCATTGTTGTCCCCTCTGGATGCCCTCTCTCCCACGGTGTGGGGGTCACAGAGACAGGGATCACTGATGGACAGCAGTGCCTAATGGATGGCTTTCTGCTCAGAGTGTGTTGGCTGCTGAGATGTCGATGAGCCCTGGGAGCCTTAGTTCTGTAGTTTTCTGAAGATAGTCCTGCTCTCTTAAGTGCTTGTATTCAGACTATTGAAATGTGGAGTTTAGATTGTTTTTGAGTGTTTACTGACACAACTGCCCCCTCTGCAATATTTAGCTTGTGCTACACTCTAACACACCACCCATTTACAATGTTCCCCAGCTAGGAGCTCAGGTGAGCTGGTGGTTTGTAGTTTCCCTTGTGTGGTTACCCACTTCCATCTTTCGAGCCCTTTCCTTCAAATCCATCTATGGCTTACACCACCAGTCAACATGTATGCCTCTGGGGAGCAGCTGAGGGATAGAGCTCTAGGGACATCTATCACATTAGAGGCAGAGACTGGAAAATTTCTCAGGTTTCCTTATTTTCAATTCATGCCAGTCAGTGGAGGGTGCCAGTGTCTCTGCAGCTGTTGGTCATCACTGTGGTCTCATCTACCTGTTGTGTGCCATATGTGGATAGCAGCCCCAGGCAGAGGCTCAGCCTGTTGTGTCTCCATCCCAGAGGCAGCCAAGCAGTGGTCTTTCCTCATGGCCCCTCTGCGTGCTCTGTCTGCGCTGAGGCTGCAGAGATGGGCGAGCAGGTCATGGGCAGGCTCTGAGAGCCGCAGAACTACATGCAGCTGTCCAGAGAGAGGCTGATCTCTGGCAGATCTTTCCACTCCACGTTGTGTGGTGAGTAATCCAGAGGGAAAAGCAAATGCAGAGCTGAGATAGAGCAGAGGTCAGGAAGCTTCCCTGGGGATGGAGGATGGCCCTCCATGTGTGGATCCATGCTCTGTACACGAATGCAGTGACACGTCTATCTCTACGCCACCCCCTCCAAAAAATTGTGCTCCAGGGTGTCTCACTCACTGGATGTGGGTGGATCCAGCATTGCATTTCTTGGGGACCAAGACACAGAGTTCTTGGGAAATGGTCTCAGGAGACGTTATGTCCATAACTCTTGTCCTTAGGGACTGAAGGAAGCAGGGAGGGGAAGATTTGTGAGGCTAACTATTCTAAAAAGCAAAAAAACCCAACCCCAAAACCTGGATTTGTTGCCTCAACTTTTAATTCAGTTCATGGTGTGACAGACATTGAAGGATGTCGGGATAACTCCAATAAATTCTACCATCAGCCCTTAACCTGGGGCTGTGCCCTGGCATGCCAGCTCATCCACTCCCTCTTCCTGCCCTCCTCCCCGTCTCTAACAGCCCCTGCGGGCCATGCCAGCCATCACAGAAAATGCAAACAAAATATTTCTGTACAATGACAAAGTGACTGCAGTATCTCAGGAAGGGCAGCCATCTCTTGCTGCCACACCACGAAGCTTTTCAGAGGAGGTTTTAGGTGACAAGTGGGAATCACAAAAGCTGAGTGTGCAGGTTAGCTGCTCTCCACTTATGTCCATGTGCATTTCCATTGACAGACAAAAAATAAAAAGCAGACAGATATTTTAGTAGATGCAAAGGCAATATCGGCAGCGTGCCTGAGTTTCTGGGGGTTTCTGGGGACTGCACTGCTGCTGGAATCCTGTTTTCAAGAGAGGACAATTGGTGGGATTTAATTGCCCCCTGCCTGATATTTTTCTTTGCTGCTTTTTTCAGTGGAGGGGAATATTTGGCATGGCTGCTTCTGAAAGGGAAGGCGTGGAGGTCCATTTTCCGGCCTGCATTAAAATAATTTGTATTTTTTTTAATTTCCCAATAAATGAACCTTCTGCATTATTTAAGATGACATCAATGTGCATGAAACAAAATGAATTTTAAATGGAACTGTTTTGAAATGAAAATGTTCTTTTCAGACAAGCCCAGAATATAATGCTTTAAAACTTTCTTGCTCGGTTTGGTTTAAAAAGTGCAATGGACCCATTCCTTGAGGATTTTCTTATTTTGAAAAAGCAACTTTTTCTACCTGAAAAGCACTGCCCAGCTCCAGTTAGAAACCTAGCAGCCCTGGTGTCTTGCGGTGGGAATTTCTGAGGTGCATAAATCACTTGGGTAGTTATGAACACTTTACCCAGGACCAGATTTATCATATTTCATGTCTTGAATATTGGTCAAACAACGCATATTAAATCCTATGTACTATAATTGTTTCCTGATCAATTCCATATTTATAGCATTAATCATTTCTCTGCAGTTAATTAAGAGAACTGATGGCTCTTAGGCTTCCTTTGGCTGATCCTTTAAATAAGTGTATCGAACAAGATCTCCACTACCCAAACAAGACACCATCACAATAGCAGTACAGAGGCCAAACAGACAGGAGCACAGTTCTGGAGAGTATCCACAGGGACCTGACAAACAAAAAAGTAATATTTCAAGCTTGTGTCTCAAAGGAATGGGTAAATAATAATGATATAATCCAGGGAGTGTTTGTGGAGCCCTTATAGTTTAAAAACCTTTTGCTTCAGCCGCACTAATACTCTGAAACAAGGATGCTGATTATATGACCAATTGTTTAGCATGTGTTCCTAAACTGGTTTATAATTACCAAATTAATCTCTCTAAGGTATTAAAAGCCTATTTGCACAATCTTTGTAAAACTAAAAGGGAAGCGAAGCACTTTACCTGTGTTGATACAGAGCCCTGCAAATAGCAACTATTTGTTTTTGTAGCTGTTGTGGCTCTGGGAACAAGTAAATATAAACAGCAGGAAACACAAATACAGAGGCAGTGCAATTGGAGGCTGTCAGGAAGCAGTATGGTGGCTTCAGGAGCTGAATTCGGCTTGAAATAAGCTTTGTCTCAGTATGCGTAAGAGGCTTTGGCACTGTATCAGACCTCTGGGGAAGCCACTCAGCAGGGTGGGGATTACTATAGTTTGTGCTTCCCAATTCACAGCAAACTTGCTTCCCTGTCATACTCGCGCATTAACTCTCTCTGTCCCACCTCGGTGCTTTTTGTGGGGATTTGTTTGCTTTCTAGCAAACAGCCTGACATCTGCTAGTTGAGAGTGAAGGAGAAAAATCCCCAGCACACATGGCTGAGCGACTGTAGAGCGTTCCCCTCCATGGCGAGTGAGAGAGGCACAAAGATGGCTAATTTTGCCAGGCTGGATAATTCTCCTCTGCAATGGATGTGCTGTAGTTGCTCTGACAATACCATCTAAAATGCAAATGAATTATGCCTGCATATAATAGCTGGCAGCGTTGTGTAGACCTGCTGCTGGTATAAACTTCCTCCTAATGATTTTTTTTTTTTCCCTCTCTCTGCAAACACAAGGACTCCACTTTCTCTTTTGAGGCTTCGTAAGGGTTAATTTTCTCTTAGCTGTGGGAATATTTTGCGTTAGGAGAAACTCCATGGTTATTCCTAACACATGACTATCAAAGAGTCAGATTAGCCGAGGGGGAGGGGAAAGGCTCCCGAGTTTGCACTTCCTGTCTCTTAATAAAGCTGAGATTCCAGAAGTATTTAATATCATTGTGGTTTACATAGGAAATTGTCTGAACACTCTTAGTAAGTAACTGAATATATGGCTGCTATATTGAATACCATTTGTCCAAGATCGTTTTTCTTTCAGTTATGTTAGATATCTGGAAAATGTTGTAAAAGCAGGATCTCGTTACGGTGCACAGCTAAACGAGCAATTATAAAATACAGTTTTAAAAATTTAAATATCTAAAATGTATTGAGAAATGTGAGGTGCACCAGTACTAAAGAAACAACAGCAATTGTTTTATATGCACTGCTAAGGCAATAAAATGTGGATTCCTTATGTAGGTCCAAATGTAGCAGCTGGATTTGGCTTTATGAACCATGAAAAATAGTTCCCATCTGGAAGCTGATGTTGAATAAAGATGCAACAGTAAGGCTGCATCTTACATGTAACATTTATACATTTCCAACTCAATACAGCACTAGTATTGGAGAGGAAAGAGAGCGGGAGGGGGAGATGGGAATATACAAATCAGAAGCCTCTGGCCAACATTTTAATGTGTATTCTCTAATTCAGAACCCTCAGGTTTTGGCTGCTTGGGGTGTTTTCTTTTTTTTGTTTGTTTGTTTGTTTTTTTTTTTTGGTAGGATAACCCTACCAATAGTCAACATTATACAATTAAGAGAAGGCATTTGAATGTCTTCCACCACAACCACCGCTTCAAAGTCCATAGTCTTCATACCTCTGTCAGATAAGTAAGAAAGGCATTACTTTGTGATATTAACCCCCCTAAGGCACCCCTTACGTGTGTGTGTGTGTGTCCGAACTGGTGTGTAAAAGTGCTTTCACAGACCCCGCAAATCAGGAAGTCTGTTTCGAAGTGCCTGCAAGATGAAGCTGGCCCTTCCCTCTGCACCTGCACCCTGTCATGAGCAACGCTTGCAACATGCAAATCCCACATTTTCATATCCATATCCCCCAGTCGTAAGGTGCCCAGGAGATTCTACCTTCTCTCACATAAAAATAAGAAGGTCCAGTTTGGAGAGCTTTTTTTTTTTTTTTCCAAAACAATCTGACCCCATAGAAAACTCTATTAATTTTTGAAGGAGTTTGTTAAATTCATGATATCCCAAGGATTTTTAAAACTCAAATTATATACAAGCATAATCCATGCTAAACCCTTACACTGTAAATAAGGTTGTAAATTCTTATTCACAACAGAAGGCAACAAACAGCCAATAGAGGAATGAGGTTTGAACATTTTATTGGCTCTTTTTTCTTTCTCGAGCAAGAATTATTTCTAATGCAAGACGAAGTGTTAGAGGACGTGATGATCCCCTTTGGCTTTTGCCTAGAAGCTGTTGTGAGGTTTCTTTTACTGCGAGACTTTCATGGTGGCCCCAGTGCTGCAGTACATCTGGCTGAAAAGATTTCCTGTACTTTCCTAAGAGGGTGCTGTTATTGTTCCTGTTGTCCTGGCCATTTCCATGAGCCTTTAAAATGAACCCAGCTCCCACACCAGTGTTGCAAGGCAAAAATGTAAAGGTGAGGGGAAACTAAAATCAAAGTTGGATGTTGCAGATATTCATAGTCATAGGGATCTTGAAGCACCCTTAATCCATATTTGCCATGCATTTGAAATAACAACGCACCCTGATGTTTGCAAACTGTATTTCTTTAACATAGGAAATAAGAACCACATATGTTTAATATACTAACATGCGCAACACTCGCTTGGTACATGTGGCCCACTGATGTGATCATAGGCTTTCCTCAAGTCAGCTCTTCAAGGCAGAAAGCAGTATCACCCTTTCACCTCTCGATACCCTGAGATCCCACACTTACACTGCACTCTCCTCCTTATTCAGGTAAGTCCCCTGCTGCACAGGGCTCTGGAGGTTTGTCCCAGGAAGGTGTGAGGTTGTGTTCGTCTGTGTGTGCGCGCAAGGGAGGGCACAATCCCTCTGAGAGAAATTGTGCCACAGCCTAACAGCCTGCCAGAGCCCTTGTTTTGGAGAAGTTTCCAAAGCTGAGCCAAACGCCTGTGACTTTAGCAGCGTATTTTCTGTGGCAAGATCTTGCGGTTCTGGCAGGTACTCCGCAGGCCAGGCCCCGGGTGGCTGGTCTGAATTTGCGAGTGAAAGCAGGGAAAACATTCGCCCTCACTCCTCAGAAAGCGAGGAAAAGGCACCTGTTTGCTGCTCCTCGGCTAAAAGCATTCTTAATGGTTCGGTCTGACAATGGTGTCAGGAACACGTTTCAAAAGGGATTCACACCTCCAAGTTTAAGGTCTCCACAGTGGCCGAGCCCCAGAAGGTGTGTGGGGCTGTAGGCTGCCGGTGTGAAAGCGAAGCAGGAGTGCCCACAGCCTCCGCCGGAGGGGGTGTGCCTGGGGATGGGTGGGCTGGCTGGCAGGCAGCGGAGGCAGGAGGCAACTGTGCAGCAGATTGGGGGAACAGGAAGGTCAGGAGGAGCCAGTGAGTTTTGAGGAGGGGGTGATGAGGGGGAAGAGGCTGTTCTCNCCCCCCGCCAGTTCGGGCCACGTATGCTCAGCCCATCCCTTTCCTGGACCCACCAACATCCTCCTCCACTTCCCTGCTCTTGCATGGGTCTGTCCCTGCTCTACGCTGCAGTCCCTGCATGCATCGCTCTGCACCTTGGGCTGAGGGGGTGAGGGCAATCAGGTGGGGGCGAGGGGACATTTCTGCTCCTTCTGCCTGCCAAGCACTGGGCTACAAGTCCTTGACTGCCCTTGGCCTGGCAGCAAGTCAAAGAGCAAAGGGTTGCATCCGTAGGAGTGGGCTATTCAGGGTCCAGGAGCCAGTTCCTTTCTCCCCTGCCCTAAGCAGAGCAGATGAGCAGACATTACCTACCTTGTCTACGCCTTGAGCCTGCTCTGGACTCAGTACAAAGGCCGTAAACATTCATTAACTCCCCTGTCCAGGCCCCAGGAACAAAAAAAAGTGCATTTGGAGTAAGACTATAATGCTGGCTACGGCACACAGAAAGGTGGCTGCCTCTCTCCACCATATATTTACATTTATTGTTCAAGTTAGTTTTGTAATTAAAATGGCATTAAAAAAATTAAATATCTAGGCTTCCAAGTCCCAGATCTCTTTTCATCCTCAAACTTGCAAGGAAAATAAAGATTTTTGCAGGGAGGATAATTCTATTCCCAGTTGCAGAATCTCCAGTCTTTTCGTTGTTTAATTCACGTGCATGCAAATGTAGGGATTGTGCAAGCCTTGGCAGGCGATGCTCTGGAAGTTGTTCCCACTGCTGAACAATTTAAGCAGCTAGGTTTCATGGAGGTTGGCAATCCCTTCCAAGACTGCTGAATCTAGGCCAGGACTTAGGGCAGACCTGCGTGGTGCTATTAGAAAGCATAGGTTGTGTGCAGTTAGCCTGGGAGCTGGAGAGCAGAGAGCTACAGTCCTGCCTGTGTCCAGTGGCTTTAATAAAGAATCCCATTTATATTCATTACCGCAACCAAGTCCTGTCTCTAATCTATCGCAAGGGACACTACAGATATATTATTTCTTTGTAGTCTCAAAATACTCAGATGGTTTTTAACCTTATTAAATCTAAACCTCTTAAATGTGCTTCTGAAGCAAAACTTTTAGCAATAAGCTTCCCCAAAAGTGCAAGATTTACAAAGCAGATTTATGGCTACGTAGTGAGTTAAGTAACATTTCTCTGAGCATATCGGTTGCCAAAATTAGAGGAAATTCCCTACTTCAACTGAACAGAGAGCATTAGGAACATTTACTGTGCTGGTAGATCAGGTTGTTAGTGTAGAAGCAAGACAGAAAAGTGTTAATCTACCTAGATGATTTTCTAATGGCTGTTGCATTTCAGGAAACAATAAAACTTTGTTTGAACTACAGAATGCACTAAAGTCCTAAGGATTTCAGACCTATTCCCATATAGTAACATGGGAATAAAATTGTTCATAACCTCCCAGAGACAGTATCTCCATTTTCTAATAGAACCAAAGAACCAATCCTTTTAAAAGGTTAAATCACAGTCACATGTACTATGGCCGCATGCAACTGCGTGATTGTTTCAGAGTGTGCAGGTCCCATCTTTACATTTACAAGGAAAGTAACTGATGCCAGCAAGGATCAGACTGGGTGTTTCAGAGGTACAGTGGTACATTACATGTGGCAGCCTGCTTCACATGAAATAAGGCATACAGGTGCAGAAGGTATAGGTATGAATCAAAACCTAAAAGAAGTGAGATCCTCCTAGCCAGATTATCAGGATTTTATTTTTTTTTTTTTTGGTCAGAAAATTATGTGCATAATCGTTAAGTGATTAAGAAGACTTGATGTCACTAAAATGATATGGCATCAGTTTTTTTGCTAAATTGTGTAAGAAAACCTTTTACTTACAGAAAGAGGAAATACGCAGAGACTGGACTTTGATTTCAGCATTTGGTAAACTATGGTAATGCAGATGTTTGTTAATTTTTAATCTACATTTTGGAGCCACATGTTTTCAGTCAAATTTTGAAGAGTTATTTTCTGAGCTAAGTGTATTTTTTTAAACTATTATTTTAGATAGGGCCAGCTGGAAACTAAGGAAGGGGGAACTGCATAAAACCACCCCTACGCTTGTAGTACTTCATTTTACAGTATCAGTAAAAGCAAAATTCTATGAGAGTATAGAATTAGAAGCCAATCAATGGTGAAATAAAACTGGCCTTAGAAATGTCAGAGTAACCATGTCAGAAGCAGTGATTCTTCTTTTGTACTCTAGGCAAAAGAAGTTCTAGAGTGGAGCCTTCTCCCAGCACCTGGACCTGCGATAGGACATGTATATTCTGGCGGTTTGGCTGAATACACTAGCTGAAAAATGAGCAAATCTACACTGTGAAATCCCATAGCCAGACACAACAGGAGAGCAGAATTGTGTGTCTCTAGGCAGAATGGTACAAAATATAGTTGAGGGATATATTTTCCCTAGACAGAGAAAGCAAAAGTTGGATGAGAGTTTTCTCCATCTGCCTGTTTTTTGACAATAGTATTCGAAGTGACCAGAAAACACCAAAATAATGCAGAAGTGTTCCTCGGCAGGCATTTCCACATGCTTTAAGTGCATATTCCAAAATGGATGCACGCTGCTTTTGCCTTGTGGAACACATCACCAAACAATGCAACGCTACAGACAAAGTGTTTGGTCTCATCAGTGGTATCCTCCACATATCAGTGAAAGGATCTCCATGAGTCACAGTGATTTATGATATGAATCCATTTAAAATACATTTGTATTTTGTAACTTTTTGTAACTTTTCACTTAAAGGGAAATATATTAAGTACAGCACAAACCAATGTTCAAATGGATTTATAAATGCTTTTATGTAAATACGAAGTGATTACAAAGAGTCATTTGCAGAAACTTTGCTATTAGGTCTGTATTTCTTTGAGGCCCTTTTATGTATTTTGAAAGCACTAATTGTTAAAGTATCCACTCTTTAAATTGTATTCTAGCCTATGAGCTGTTAGCTTGGAAATGGATCCATCTGCAATGAGGTTTGTATTACTTGAGAGAGAATCTTGTTCTAAACATGTATTGCTTTCAAAGTAATAGATATCATCCTTGAAATCTGGGTTTGTTGATACCTCGTCAAATACTCTGAAGAAGGAAATCTCAAGGTGTATTGGAAAACTTGGCACTTGGCAGAAAAAGGATTGTGAAGGCAGAAAATAATGTAGTATCAGGCTGTTGGTCTGTTTTCAGGTGATATGTGAAAAGTTTGAGGGGTAAAACTATTTTATTAGACTAGCATAGTGGTTAATCAGAGGAAAACCAAGAACGCTGATGGTGATGTGTGACTTGTACAAAATCCATGGGCACAGCCAGCTGCCTTCAAACAAATCTGAGCTTCAGGGGGAAAGGCAGGGTGTATGTCTCCACTGGTCATGCCCAGAGACAGCTTTAGGCTGGTCCCGGCTTCACGTTGTCAGGGTGTGTGCTCCCCAGGAGCGCCTGGTGTCACCTCGGGCCAGAAACCCCTGAAGGTGCAGGCTCTGCTGCAGGGATTCCCTGCTGCAGGAGCCCTACAGACGACAATCCCCATCTTTCCAATGTGGAAACTTAGGAAAGGGTTGAAATATTTCTGAGGGAATTCTGCCAGATATTCATGTATCTGCATTTTCTGCTCACTCAAGGGGAGCAGTGGTAACCAACGTACTAAAAGTCTTCAA
Source organism: Psophia crepitans (assembly GCA_013399095.1). Lineage (NCBI taxonomy): Eukaryota > Metazoa > Chordata > Aves > Gruiformes > Psophiidae > Psophia > Psophia crepitans. The sequence goes on along the minus strand of VWZZ01001499.1, from coordinate 348,722 downwards.
ATGCTGACAAATACAATTTAGCTTTGAAGGCTGCCAGCAATTCTGTGGTAGTAAATCCCATTTGCAATCAAAGGGTGAGTCATTAGCCTTGACATTTGAGAAATGGAGATTACTATGAATTTATGAAAAAGGTTCCCTAAAATGTTTCCTTAGCAACTGCTGCTGCGGAGCCTGGGGCATCTCTCAGGTCCCTAGGCTCAGAAAAGCCGGCAGCAGTGGAGCAGACGGTTTCCTATCCTCCTGCTGTATGTAGTGCTGAGGGTTCTCTATCCCTTTCCACTCAAGTCTGGTCTAAGCAAGAAAAAACGGTGTTTTCTTAATTCAGTTATCGTTACTGAGCTGGCTTAATGCAGCTGGAACTATTGCAATGGGCACAACTTACTGTGCAACACAGGAGCCTTCACAGGGCTAGGGGCATTTTGGTCAGTTCCAAAGGTGTACCAAACAGAAGTCATATGATGGCTTGTTGCCACCATATAAAGCATAAAATTTTATTTTTATTTTTTTTAAAAAATAAATAGATTAGAGAAAACTCCTAATTTTCCACTTCTCTTTCAGGAATGCTCTGAAGTCCTCTACTCAACCTCTTCCTCACAGGCATAAAGGTTAAACATTTCCTTTTATGCTGAGAAGACAGAGTGATGAAGACCCTCCACCTATAGGGAAACTACAGAATATTTCATATGCTCATCCCATGACATCTCTCATCTCATGTCACCTACATAGACCAGAGCAGAAGGTTTCTTCTGCACCTCAGGAAGAGGTCTCAGGGAAGAAATATGCAACCACCTGCTTAGCACATACTGTGCGCTTTCTTTTTGTTGTATTAAACTCATTCCTTTATTAAACGAGATTCTACTTTTCTGCTTCCAGCAGTCAATATTCTGTTTACATGATTTCCTATGGTGGTAACATCTCACGATTTTTATGTATATGTGATTTATTTTTTTTTATTCTAGATTTTCCAAATCTAAGTAAGGCCACTAAAGCACCTAACAGGTTCTAAGCGAAAGATATTACTGCCAGCGTAGCCCGCAATACAAACATGGGCACAAATCATGTACACAAATCTTAGCAATTCTACTGCAGAATATTTGCAGGGAAGTGGTTCCATTTCTTGACGTTTTAACAAAAAAATGGAGAATATTAACCTTTTCAAATGAAAAGAAGCCCTTCTTTCCTTTCTCTTCTATGAAATGAGACACTCCCCATCTTTCTATTGCTCCTATGCTGTATATCCACTGAGAATGGCCTGTCATTCTGCAAACTCTCATGTATTTTACAGAGTCAACATTGCTATTCATCTCATGCAACTGCAGCCAATCTTGGCTGCCAGGTGAAACATGATGTTGAAACAGAGAAGCAGTCTCAAAGAAATACAAGCTCTTAAACCAGGAATGGCTTTGTGGATCAAAAATGCCATTTTGAATTACAGCTGGAAATGAAGTGGAGAACGATGAAGCCTCTGGAGCGTGGGTGCAACCATGGGAAGGAGGAGCAGTGCTGGGGCAGGCAGTCCCACCCTCGCCTGTCGAGTATTTTGCAGGTCTGCTCTGAGCGCATCGGTTATGACTGGGAGCAGCTGCAACCTCAGCCCAGTGCAGTGCTCCCAATACATTCCAGATGATGAATATGATGCAGACTTACTGGAAGAAAAATACATTTCTGGGGAGAAAAACAATTACTTCTCAAAGCAAGACAATGAAGCTGAACCGACGATACGTGGGCATAAAATAGAACAGAACTTTTGGGCAACGGCTTTAACTTCTAATAAATCACCCACCTGGAGATGCTTTTGCAGAGTGAGTTTGGATGTATCAGATCAAAAATATTTTCAGAGTTACACAAAGGTGAAAAATTAGGCATTTCACCCTTGATTTCTCCCCAAAGGGACAGATACTTTGTTCTGTCATAGCCTCCGAATTTTATGATTAGCAGAAAGGTGCCTTTGCCACTCCAAACAACACGTGGACTATTTCACAGAAGTTGTGTAAAAAGGCTTAGAAATACCACTTGATCCAGTGGGTTTCATTGGCTGAATCTTCAGTGGGGACTTGAAGGAAATTTGCAAAAACATGTCAAAAGTCAAGTGGGGAAAATCAGCTTAAATGCCTAATTTTAATTTTGTTTGTGCTCTTTGTTGTTTCATTGTGGGGAGAGGGAAGAAGCTGTCTTTTTGTCCTCTCCTTTCATTCTGTTGGGGAGAAAATGGATGTTGGTGAAAAGAAGAGAGCTCTGGCAGGGACTGGGAAGAGGTTGTTTATTCTGTTTTGTTTTATTTAGAAAGGGGCAACTCTTCTAAAACTGGTGATGATCCAGTTAAAGGGGGATGTGGGGGGAAGAGAAGAGAAAACTAATAATCAGCCTCTAAATGACAAGTTTCCTCTTGAACAAAAGAGCAACAGGAGGCAGTGCAGGCGGGGGGTCAGTGCCCAGGGGTAACGTCCCCAAAACAATGCCTGTAGAATGTGTAGCTCTTGCCACTGCAGAAGCTCCTGCCCCAGTGTGTCCACGAACGGGCTGGAAGGATCAAACCTGACCCAACACTGGGTGATGTGTGATGCCACTTTGGAGTCCTCCAAAGAGGAGGCAATGATTGAATGTGGGCAGAGCAAGCAAGAAGGGTTGACAGTGAATCCGGCCCTTGTTCTGAATGACAGGTATGAATGAATAGCCCCAGCCAATTTGGCAGAGCCCCTGTCAGCAAAGGGGCTAAAGGTGGGGTTTAAAGTGACTTTAATTAAAAAGATGGAGACTGCTTGGTAATGTCTATGCTTCTCTTGCACTTGAGTAGGGAAACGCCATCCGTGCTGGATAAACTGAAGAGAGATGGTTTTAAACTATTACAAGTGTTCACACAGAAGTTCGTTCTGGTTTAGACCAAATTGGTTTTAATTTAAATTCATGTAACTTCTGCGTAGATGAAGCCTATAGCTTGCCGTTTTGCAGCAACGGTGAATTTATAGCATATGTGCTCCAAATGGAATATCATGCAAATTCCCTTGGAATTTACTCGAAGTCCAGTTCCAGCTGTCGGTGGAGATGGAGGAGCAGAATGGACTGCTCACATGGCCTCCCATGTAATGCAGATTGGATCTATTGTCAGTCAGATGGACTGGTGGTGTGGGAGCAGTGTGAAGCCAGTTCTTTCACTACATGGTGTGTAAAGCAATGAGGCAGACAAAAGCTGGATTTAAATTAGGGAATATTTCTGCCAAATTTCATTCTCTGAAGCAGAGAAATAAAACATTTAATGCATCTGGCAATGTTTATTCTGTGCACAGTGTTCTAGCTGATCATAAAAGAAAAGCTACGTGTGAACATTATCTAGAAACTTCATCATATTCTGAGGAGATGAGAGATCATGATTCTGTCACAGTCTGAAAAAGTATTTGACTGAGAAAGTGGATGCAGTTTGGCAAGAAAACAAGATGACAAGAGAAAAAGAAAATAACAGGTTCTTTTCCATTAGGTAGGAATTACCAGTTATAATCACAGCAAATTCTTGTCTGCCACAAAAGCTCCATTTTGAAAATCCTCAGTGTCCTCAGCATCCTGCTTAATGGCCAGTGGCTTCCCATTTTGACTTTTTGCAGCGTATTCAAAGGAAAGCAAGGTCTGAATGGTTGGAAAATGCACATGCTGCTCGTGCAGTAACTGCATGTGCACGAAAATAAAAGCATTTCTTGCCTGTGAGCAGTGGGTGTCTATGGCGGTAAGTGGGCAGTAACTCTCATTACATGCATATTGCCCCTTTGAAGATTTGGCCCTGAATTCTACTGGTGAAGTTTAACTTGTATTTTCCATTACTTTTCCACTGTGTCTTCTCAGAAGTTTGTGCTTGAATCATTCATTACCTTGATGCAAACAGAAGACAATGTTAAAAATAATCCAATGAAATAATACTAGACCACTTTTAATTACAAATGATTGAAACAGCAAGTATCAACTAATGTGAATGAAAACATAGTTGTGCAATCCAAGTAAGAAGAATGTCAAGAATAACAACTCTGACTGGATTTGGAAAAATAAACAATGCTTTCCTTTTTACATAATAAATGTGGTGTGAGTAGTGAAAAATAACATTTAAAAAGTACTGTAACATGTTTTTATTTCTACTGGTTCAAAACAGCATTTGCTTCTTGAAATTAAATGGAATCCAATTGAGGTTCTGTCCTTTCAGAGAGTAGTCTGGTACAAGGTAATGCATTAATGACTACCCCATTGATATTGTAATTTTTCTAGTATACATAGAAATTCTCATATTGCAAGTTGCTGGGGCCCTTGATATTTCACAAATTGGGGATCATTAAGAATGTTTTCCATGTCAGAGCTATACTAATTGTGACTGTGTTGATGACATCCACCATTCTACTTAAATTGAAAATCGCTGCTTACTAAAGAAGTTGGACTCTGAGCTTAAGTCCTTGGTGACTGATTTGATTAGTCCATTTGAGTGAGAATAGGGCAACACAGGGGCTATGTTAATGGAACTTAAACAATAGGCCATCACTAATCAGAGACCTCAAGGTTGAAGTGAGGTTAATTGTTATGCGGGTGGTATTTGAAAAGAAGTGTTGACTGGTGTAATGCACTATGGGACTGTAGTATTTGAACATGCAGCCCTAAGGCCAGAGGTTTTGTTTAGTTTCCCAATGAAATTTAAAGCTACATTATGTACATCTCTAAACAACAGCCTATATGCTACTGCCTTTTGATACATCACAAGAGCGACTACTAATTGATAACAGAAATGAGCCCCGAGGCATGACATTCAGATCCAAATCTGGTACTGGATTTAAATCCCTTTCTGAAGTTGGTGAGGTGGGAATTGATTGAGTTTTGATTAAGCCCTTCATGAAATGCACATACAAGATTCAAATGACTGCGTCGCCCCCAAAAGTTTAGAAAATTTCAAATTCGGAGTTTCAATTTAATCCTAGAGTGCACATTTGGTGGAAACATATGAGCTGACAGCTACAATGTCTTAATGCAAAAACATTTTGGCATAATTACAGAGAACTGTTACTGATATTGCTGTGCAGACATGGATTTGTATCTCAAGTTGGGTGCCATGAGTTTTAGCGTTTTCTGAGGAAGTGTGGTTTGTATGAAAATATTGGTCTTTCTGCCCTTTCAGAAACAGTGAACCTGCAGAGACAGAAGTCTCAAACTTTCTACACCCTTTGTGAAAATAGCCTGATAGAGGACAGAGATTTTTAGTGATCCAGCTGAGAGGGAGGCTGCAGACTTGGCAGACTTTACATGTACTATATACATTACATTAGCCTGCAATTCAGTGCAATAGAAACAGTCCTTGTAAACTGGACCAATACGTGCTTAAGCTCCTCACAACTCCATTTCATGTGGTTCACAGGATTTATTTTTAATTACAGTTTGGACCTCTGGGTTGAATGTCTCCACTGCACATGTGATGTAAAACTTTCTGAAAAGAATGTATTAGCTGTGGTCTGGAACACTTGCTGATGGTGCAGCCCTGCTGGTTTAGAGTCAAGTACCACTTGGGTGCTGGAGCACGGCTTTAGGCTTAGCTTCCTGCAAAGGAATCTGGTTTGCAACCACGGACTGGTGGATGAAATTCACTGGTGTGAATGCTTTCAAGTAAATGAATTAGAAGAGGAAGGAAAACCAACCAAACTCTGTATGTGTGTATATTTGTGTGAGGGAAGGGGAAGAATTCCAATATCATTCAGTAATAAAAATGACTTATATGTCTTCCAAAAAGTGGAAGAGAGTGACAAAAGACATGGGGACAAAAGGTGGTACAGGTGGGAACAAGGGGCTTTCTGACTCCTTTCTTTCCTATCAATGAGCCATTTTTTTTTCAGAATCTGCTGCACAAATCCAGTCAGTAAGCCAAATCTTCCATTTCTGTGCATGTATAGCGATACCGGAGGAGGGGTGGGGAGAATGTGCCGGCACACATAAAAATCTAGTATGAGCATGGGAAACATAAGGACGTTTTAACACAATCACATATGGAATTTACAAGGTCCTAAGTCATGAATAAGCGCCTTATTCACAGGAAGACAATATTTTGATGTATTCCCATGGCAGAAACAAAATGATGGGTAAGAAATGAATAGACACATAATACACACTCCAGTTGTCCTTTGCAGCCAGTGCCTTTTCCTAAAAAGAATCCTTCCTCTATTTTCATTTCTTCTATCTAAATAATCAGTCCTCCCAAGCATACCCAATGTTAACAAAGTCTTTCCAATGTGATCAGAAGTGTTACTGGGTGCTGTAGACAGAGCAGCTGGGGGCCTTACGGAAACCAGCAATTCAAAGTATTTTAGCATAGTATCCCACACACCAAATGACTACTGAAATGAAAGTTTAATTGCAGCCCCTCAAGAAGGATGGACGAAGGGTCAAACTGTTAGACACATGTGCTTTGTTCTTTGTAACAAATCCCTTCAAGTGTAAGTAAATAAACTCTGAAAAATAAAATGAAATTGTGTTTTGATGTTTTGCATATCTACTATGTGGGAGTAGGGGCACACGACATGAAGCAAAGAGCAAGTTAAAAAAACCAGTTTGCTATCTATTGCGCTGTATTTAGTTCCTCTAAAAATTCCAGCACTGTGCAAACTACCTGCTTATGTCATACTCTGGGCAAGTTCAGGGCTCTGGATTAACCTGGCGGGGATTTGTTTGCTTGCCTGTTTATTACTACAGCTATTGCAATGTTTAAAAAAATTCGCTTGTTTTGGGCAGTGTGTGTAAGCTCCATGCTTCCACCAGGACAGAATGTGTTCAGATCTGTACAGATGCAGAAATAGGGTCCTATCCTCAAAAGCTGACTGTTCACACAAGGAACCAGCAGCTGACAGGTGGTTGCAGATAGTGGTTCTCACGGAGGATCCAGCTCAGCCAAGCGTGTCCTACTGAAGAATTGTCCCATTGAAGTCAAATGAGTGGATTCTCAAATTGAAATGAGCTTGAAAAATGCAATGGAGATTTCTCACTATGTGGGGGGACTTTCTTCCTGAAGGAAAGAGAGCAGAACTGAATCTCCTGCCTCCCGAAGACACGAAATCTTTTGCCCCTCCATAATGCGGATGGTAAGAGAAATGGGGAGGAAATGCACTTGACAGAACAGATGGTTTGGTCTCATTGGCGTTGAATCTTTCAGGTCCACCTTTTGCTCTGAAAAAACCCTTTCCTTTCCATTCAAACAGTGTCAGGATGAGTCTGCCTTCCTTCTCTCTGTTGTATTAATTAGTAGCCGTGGATTATCATTCTAAATATCGTTAGCGTTGGAGTTTCCTCCACATCTTCTCACTCTGCCCACAGGTCACTGAGCTGATTTACAAGTCATGGGGGGATTCAGGAGGACTGAGATGAGCTTGGTTATCCAATCAAGTGCCACTAATTGAACAACTGCGGAGATGCCAGTTACATCTGTTTGGAAAGTATTCTGAGTTGCAGTCCCACTATTTACGCAATTCCACTCCTTTGGCTCCAAAGATGTATAAAAACAAGTGTTATCCATGGCAACTAATGGAACAAATAGGCTTTCCCTGAAACTCAGAACTTTTTCACTCTATAACTTATAACAGCCCCAATGCCACAGCCTGCATTCAGAAACCCCCTGTAAATAAGTTCCTATGGCTTCCCTCCACAGGGCTCCCTTATTTTAAGCACAAAACTCAGGTTCTAAGTTTTAGCACTTTCACTGGTGTTCCCCTGGCAATGAGTGAGATACAGTCCATCTACCAACGCTGTGCATCATAGCTGTTTCCACTGCAGCCCATGTCATTTCAGCCTTTAATCTCACTCAGCTTTCAGAGCTGTGGATACCCATCTCTTTGCCAGGAGAGGCACTTGGAGCTATCAATTCACTGTCTAGATCCATCTCATTACACTGCGTACTCCAGCCTCTGCCAAAACTCCCATGGGATTCAGTGGGAGATCTGATAGTGCTGAAAAACTACATGGCTTGGCCCATGTACTCGTGCTGGGAAGGGTGACAAGAAAGGCATTACATTTAATATCCTTACATGAAAGAGGAATGCTACAGTGTATGTGACGCATGCCAAAAGTTGTGGTCCCCTTTCCACCTTATTTTCTTCTGCAAAACCTTCAAAATAGATTAATTTAAATGTTACAGGCATGGCAAGTTTATTTAAGGATTTACTTTAATTTGGGGATGATAAAAACTTTCAGTAGTGTTACAGCTTTTAAAAAATAACAGTAACTTAAGAAAAATTCTTCTGATTCACAGTCGGGCTCTCAATTTCCTCAGCACACCATTCACCAGAGCTTTGATTCATTGTCTGATGGCAATAAAAGCTTTCAGATGTTTGAACTAATTAAACATAAAAATTATTCTCTCTGATCCAGATACACTTTGTGAGGCTGATTTCAGCTAAATCATCTTATTTTTATACCAAAATCAGCACAAGCCCAGTAATTAAATAATTTTTAGCTGCTGAACCGTATTTGCTGTTACCTTCTTCAGTCTGATCTGTCTGTTTCCAGGTACTACAAAAACCCTCACGCTATTCTAAGCAAGCCAAGTTTAAAAATCCCCGCAAACTACAGAGTGCGCTCTATATGATGATTTAGGGTTTTCAAATCAGCCTTCAAAGATACCATTTATATCCCCAAATTGCAATCTGTAATTTAAACAAACCTTTCCCCGAGGTGAAGTAAACTCACACCGGACAGCAGACATTGCTAAACATGCCAGCTTGCCTGCTATATGGCCAAAGTGTTTATTCAACAGAAGCTTGGACGACAGCCACCACATCAATGTCACAGCCTCTCAGCACATGCGAAGAAAATACATGTGATACATAGCAAATTAGGTGTCCTGCTCTAGAAGGAGTGGAATGGGATTGATTTGCCACTTTTAGCAATGCTCTTTTACTGTCAGCTTGGCTTTGAGAAAAGCATTAAAGATTCTTGTCACAGATGTTTCTTTCATAAACTGTTGTGGGAGAATGACATTCTGCAAAAATGGTTTACTACTCTGCTTTCTTCTCCTGGGAAAACAAAGTGCGCTAGTCAGCCTAGCCAAATGGGCTCAAGGAACGCTCTTCAGTTATACCACAATAGCATTAAGGATCATGACATTTACAGAGCTGATCTTAGAAGCTCTCTTGGCAAATGTACAGTGTAGAGGTATTTATCCAAAGTGTGTGCCATTGATTTTTTTTTGTCTTGCATTAGTTCAGTGGGGTAAAACTGGCCAGTTGGGTGTTCAAAACAGAGAAGATAAAAAGGACTGAGCTTACACATCGTGTATTAAATGAATGGTTCACACTGCATTTGAGTAATTAATCACCTCTACACAAAACAAAAAAAAAAAAAGGAAAAGAAAAAAGAGGGAAATCTCCTACAGTAGTTAACATAGGAAGCCTCATTTGATTTTAGTCTAAGTTACTGGATTGCATAAAATGTAGCCGTGAGATGAAATCACTTTTTAGATCACAGAATAAGTCTTTGATCAAGGAAGCATATTTTTAATCGCTTACTTCTAGCTGAGACAGATGGGGGAAGGGAAAGACAATGAATCTATTATTTTTAGGTTATAAACTTTACTTGAAAACATTTTGAGAATGCAGGTTTTCTTAGTAAAAGTCAAAAGGTTTTGTATGAGTATTTGCTCTGCCATAAAAAAGAGTTACTATAGCAACAGCAACATCATATAGAATCTATGACTTGTAAAGCACATTCTGGAGAGAACAAGTTATCCATATGTCACGTTAATTTTCATACTTTATATAATGTTAAATAAGCAAAAAAAATCCTATAATGTCCAGTTTTTTCTCATTTTGCAATGTTTATTTTAAAGCAATGTATTTTCCCTACACAGGCCTATGTTTGCACAATTATTTAAAATTTGAATAAGATTTTGGTGTTTCAAATGCACCTTGTTGTCCTCCACACAGCTGAGTTACTAAACTAATTCCTGGTAGAATAAAATACTCCATGGAAAGATGAGAGAAATTCTAAGTTTACTGTGATTATGAGCAGGTAAGTGCTTTGCAGAAAGGACCCCCTCTTTGGGTTCGAGCAGCTCCTAGCACAAACCTCAGCATGTGATGGGGGGTTCTGGGCTGCCCAGAAATGATGCTGCTGGGGAGGCACTGCTTGCTGGAGCGGGAGAGAGTGGGCAGAGATTTGCAGTTCTTCTGTTCCTCCTTTCCTAGGGCAGTGCTTAAATAAGATCATCATAATCTGTGCCAAAGTGCATGAGGCCCGTTATGTGAAGAAATGTTTTCTAAAACAGGAGTGCTTGTGAGGTCAGATTTTGGTTTGGGCAACAGCAAAGGAAATCTGTAGTAACTGCAGGCCTAGCAGGAAGGAGGCAGGTGAGCACTTAGAAATGGGGTGTTAATTAGCACAGTGTTGTACATGAGTGTGATAAGTTGATGAGTCTTGTTTTAGCCAGTAGGACAGTCTAGTTCACATCCATTTAAAAAACATGGTGACGCAAAGGTGATTCAAAGTTTATGAAAGTGAAAAATTAATGGAAGTCACTCCTTCCCTGCCCCATCAGGTGGGAAGTCCCTGAGGGGCCTCACTGGACTCCAGCTTCCAGCACTATATGGGTCTCCATCACCAGCTCTCTCAAAGAGTATCTTTCTTTCTACAAGCTGATGTGGTTCTTTTTGTTTTTAAAGGTACTGCCCTAGAAATAGGACAGCAATAGAAATATTTTATTTAATTTGAAGCTGGGACCATGTGGTCCTGTCATTATGAACACAGTTATACTGAAAATATATGTTTTAGTTTCTAAGCTGGCTTGGTTCCCAGATTGCAATGTGGTAAGACTTTTGATTTAAGATATTAATCAAATGACAAGAATTTCATGCAAGATTTGCTTCTATAGAGGGTCCATGTAATCTATATCTTTCTTTTCTACACCATTAATGTATTCAGGGCTGCCTTTTTTTTCTCCATCTAAATGTCAACAAGTCTGATTAAGTGTAAGCAAGAAATTAGCGTTCCTTCTTCAGTAGTATCTCAGCACAGAGGGGACTTTCCACAGAAGACAGTGTCATCACTTTTAGACAGACTTTTCCCCAAAACCAGCATTTCTGAAATTCTGTGGCAGCTTTGTGACTGAGGGAATGATAATTCCCTGGCCGTAGTCCACAAAATATACCCTTGGCCAAAGAATTCTCCAGTTCCACAGCCTGAAAATCACTCCATAACCACTCATGAAATAGTTTCAGTGCATGTTGACATAGCTCCTGGGGAGGAACAGCAAACAATAGCCTGCATCCTCCCTGTGTCTGCACTGGGGGAGAAAGAGCAAAACAAGCGTGTTCATTACTCATGACACACGCACGCATGAGATAGCAGCTGACAGTGTCTGACGGGCTGCAATCACAAGTACCCCACAGCACATCGATCGGGTCCTGGGTGACTTTGCCATGTGAGGACGGACATCACCGCTCAGCCGCTGGTGAGCTGGGTGCACCTGGCACTGCGTGTGGCAACGCGCTACCCCGGCACCGGGCACTGGCATAGGGGCTTTGCCCTGTCACCTCAGCATGCAGTATGGGACGTTTAATTAAAAACTTCCCAATGAAGTGCTGAATGGTTAAAATAGGTTACATGGGTTTCATGG